>JAJPUD010006818.1:79709-120631 GCA_023553655.1 Myrmecobius fasciatus
TGAATTGTTTTCTTTTTCCAATTCACCAGTCCTATTTTCCAGTTTTTGATATTTCTGTTGCCCTGATCTCAATTTATTTCCCCATTCTTCTTCTAGCTCTCTTTTGAGATTCTTAAGGCAATCTTCCACGTAAGCCTTCTGAAAGGGAGACCAACTTAAGTCTGCCTTTGTGGCTTCATCTGGGATTGTTTTCATAATGTCAGGATCTGGGGACTGTTCTATTTTTTCTCCGTAAAAGCTTTCTATGGTGAGAGCTCTCTTCTTCTTGTTCATGATTTAAAATTGGAATATCGGTCCCCAGCAGAAAAAACTGTAACAATTTGTATTTGCCCTGGGGCAGTTTGCCGAGTTGACTTCCCGTCTGAGGCTGGTCGGGCTAGATTTGCACTAGGACCACGTTTTCAGCTGCTCTCGATCCACCCTTTACCAAAGGCAGATCTGCCAAAGCACCTTCCTGCAAGCAGAGCAAAGTGGCCCAGGCATCTCCCAGGGGCTTCCTGGGTGCCTAAAATCCGCCCCTCTATTGCAGCCCTGACTTCAGCCTGGCTGGAGTCTGATCTCAACCAGCAGCCGATTTCCCCCGAGGCTAACCTTCTCCGGAGTTCTTTCAAGGTAGATTTTTGATAGAAGTGCATTGTAGTCCAAATGTTTGGTGGAGCCCTCACTCCAAAACGAGTTCAAAGGCTCACTTTGTCTGGATCTGAGGGAATATCTCAGGAGTTCACAGAGAAAGCTGTCTGCAGTTTGCCATCTTGGCTCCGCCCCTTATGAACTGGTTTTAAAGTTGATAAAGGTATGTTTTTTTTGGACCAGGGAGGAATCATATTTCATAGAGGTAGTGAACCCAATGATCTCCCTGCTCTCGGTAAAAAGAAAAAAAAAACAAGAAAAAGAAGGAAAGAAAAAGGAAACAAAAACATAAGATCACTAGGGCATCTGTGGAACTCTTTCATTTTCATATGAGAAATCTGAAGCCCAGAGAGGTTAACTATGTGCTAAAAGTTACACAGCTTGTTAATGGCAAAAGTGAGAATCGAATCCTGTTTTATCTTTAATCTCTTACATTTGTACAAATACTTAATAAATCTTTCTAAAGCGCTTTCACATCCTTTTTATGATTTAATCCGAACCACAACTCTGTGATATAAGTATTATTGACCTTATTTGACAAATGAAAAGATTGAGAACAGAAAAACAAGTATGAATAATACTACTTTATTGATATTGATATGTCATTATTGACAATAGCTCATATTTATTTGCTCCTTATCACTTATAAAGTGTTTTCCTTATAACAACCTGTCATATAAATAAATAGGTAGTCTGATGCTTTTTTATATATATACAGCTGAGTAAACTAAAACTTTCAAGGTCAAAACAAATCAGTGGTAAACCAAGTATTACAACCCAGATCTTATGGCTTCTAGACCAATGCACTTTTCACTATATCATGCATCACCTTAGCTTGAGATCAATTACTAAAGAGATCTGGTTTTCATGATTTGACCAGACTGTCCCTGAGTTTGATGATACTGTATGTCACTGAAGCTCAATGAGATCCTACTTCTAATTCTCATTTTATTAGATAGGATTTTCATTTTGCAGACTTATAAAGTATCAAACAAAGGAAATTTCAGGTGACTGTAACTGGTTGGAGCTAACAATTGTGCACATTTATCCTCCAGAAGCCCAGCTACCTCCCCTCTTCCAAATCCCTTTGGTTTGAAGAACAGGTTGGGGACTTCCTGAGATCAGGAGTTCTTGGAAGCCTTTTAGCATTTATTGCTTTGAGACAGTGGCCACCAGCACTGGGAGGACAGTTTCTCATGTGGTTGTCCACTATTTTCCGTTTTGAAAAAAAATAGGCATTTTGCATTAATTTTCTTCCTGAAAGAAACAGATTGAGAAGACAAGCCAGGCAATGGCAGAGAGAAGGAATTAGCTAAGCCCAGGTTACTAGGCAACCCTTAGAAAGTCACCTTCATATTTGGCTCTCCAGCAAGCTGGCTTCTTCCATAGAATGAGCCACAATCAGGGATTAAATAGTCCCTCTTGCTCATAACTTGAACATCTGGATAAAAAGTTCATCCCATCAACCAAATGACATACTTTGGAAATGCCAGCATTATGTATCCCCAGGATAGGAAACAAGAGAGCTAGCCTTCTGGCCCCAGATGGAATTATAGAGCCCTCATAGAGATACTTCTCTGCCCCTTGTGATTTTAGCCCAGCCAGTGCTGCCATAACCTGAGAGTAAAATGTGATTATCTCAAAGTTTTAATAGTAAAGCACTTGGAAGCTCTTTGACAATCAGCTAAGTGACTTTTCAAAGACAGTGAGTATCCAGTGATCAAACTCTGAAGCCCAAAGGGACCCAGGGTATGGCAGAAGCCCCCAAATCTAATTGTTTTTGTTTCTTTTTTCTTTCTTCTTTTTTTCTTTTTTCTTTTTTTTTTGTTACTGGGAGCAAGGCAATCATTGGGTTCACTACCTCTATGAAATATGACTTCCTCCCTGGTCCAAAAGAACATATCTTTATCAACTTTTTGACCTCAGGCTCTTTCTCTTCCTCTCTCTTTTCTCCTTTTTCTTCCCTTATGCATTCTCTACTTGTCTCTCTCTGTTATCCCATTCTTTCTCTTGTCCCTGTCAATATTAGTAACTTTCTCATTCAGCTAGTCTCCATTCTATGTCTCTCTCCTTTTCCTCTCCCTCTTTTCCCTCTTGTCCCACCCATTGGTCATGATGTGGAATAGAAACATCTTTGTAAATATTTGGTGCATTTGTGTAATAAATGTTGTTCTTCTTTGCTCTTAACTTAAGGGGCTAGTTGGTTATACTGTTGGTATTTGTCTAAGGGGGAAAATCCACTAAAAAAATCAGAAAAAGTTCTAGCTTGGGAATACACTAACTAAATATTTTAGTTTTTTAATACCCAACTTCTCATATCTTTGGTATAGAAAATTCCCAGGTCTTGATAGATACCAACTTACCAATGCAGATCAGGACTTTCTCTGAAACTTATAGCCTTAGAGAGTCACTCCTAGTTACTGAAAGAATAAGTGATTTGCTCAGGGTCAGTCATTCAGGCAATAAATATTTATTAAGTGTCTATAGTGTGCCAGAAACCATGCTAAGTTCTGGGGATAAAAAGAAAGGATAATGTACAAATGTCTACATATGAACAAGTTCTCTCCAGGATAATTAGGAAATATTCACTAGAGGCAAGGTACTATAAGGAAGAGGAATTGGCAAAGGCTTCCTGTTGAAGATGGCCTTCTATCTGGTCACATAGCCACTGTGTGTTGGACCCAGATAGACTTCCCCCAAGGTTCACTCTGTTTTGGTCATTCTTAAACTCTTGTTTGCTCACAGTACAACATTATTCTTTGCAACAAGTTACAGAAACATTGTTGGGGGGACCGAAGAATTAGGAGAATATTGTGCATGTGACTGATTCTGTCAGTTCTGTGGCACAAAGCCATAACTCAGGGCATGGTGCCCCCACATAGCCTTTGCAATACTCTGCCCTATCCACTATTTGGACACAGAGACCCCGCTGGCTACCTCATGGCTAATAACTAACTATACCTCACATTTAGATCATGTTCTATGCTTTAGAGAGCACTTTTTTTCCCAACAGCCTTCTCAGATAATTATTGCTATCCCCTTGTGAAGGAAACAGAATCACTAAGAGATTTACAACTAGAAGGATGGGTTCATTTCCTGCCCCATACATGCACCTTTGGCTGTAGAATGAATAGTGCAATGGATTGAAGTCAATAGGACTTGGGGTCAATTCTAGCCTCAGATATTTCAAGCTTTGTGCCCCTGGGCAAAGAACTTTACATTTCTCAGCCTCAATTCCTTCATCTATAAGATGACAGGTTTGCTCTAAATTTATGTTCCTATAAACCATGGCATTGGAAGGGTCCTCAGAAGTAATCTAGTTGTTTCCTACTGTCTTTCTTGGTGTACTTCCCCATTCCCAGTGCATGGCTACCTCCTTATTACTTTCACCATTTTAGTCTTCATTCTGTTCTCTAGGGTCAAGCAGAATATTCCTCTTCCACAGAAAGAAGGGGACACATTTATCTTCTCTTCAGTTCCCTAAAGAAAATAATCTAGGAGTAAAAAGAAAAACAAATAGTTGTTTCCCCCCAGAAAACCTTTTATCTTTTAATACTGCTTATGTCTTTTGGTGTCTGGTTATAAATCATTAGATATTTGATGGGAGCTAAGGGGAGAAAATGTTTGGAGATATCACTAACTACTTTTTCTTATTATTAAACTTTTTATTTTCAAAGCATATGCATAGATAATTTTCAACATTTACCCTTGCAAAGCCTTGTGTTCCAAATTTTTCTCCCTCCCTTCCCTCCTCACCTCCTTCCCTAGATCCAATATATATTAAAACATGTATAATTCTTCTATACACACCCACAATTATCATGCTGCATAAGAAAAATCGGATCAAAAAGGAAAAAAATGAGAAAGAAAACAAAATACAAGCAAACACAACAAAAGAACCACTAACTGTACATTAAAAAACAATGGCAAATTTTATTTTTATGATCAACTCATCAGAGAAATATAATTTGGTTTACTTTAAAAATGTACTAATAATAAATTTCAAGCTTTGGTCCATTTTATTTCACAAGATTATGCTTTACAATTCAGTCCATAGGATATTTTGAATTTACCTTCTATTAAAAATGGAAAGGGACTAAATACCTTTAATTATTCTTCAGTGGATTAGCCTCACCTTTAATTGACAAAACCTTTCTTGTTTTTTAAAGATATATCTCAGAAATGCTATTTTCTCTGTGAAGGTTTCCCTGAAATCTCTATCTCAACCCTTTATTTCCTACATAAGGAACCAGTTTCAGAAAGGTGACTACCCCAAGGTCACATAAAAAAACAACAACATCGCAACACATATTCAAAGCCACATTTCTGTTCTCAGGAATGGTCTTGCCATGACAATTTGCTTCCTTTCTAACTAGGTTATGTGATCTTGGGCAGGCATTTAACTCCTACATGAAGGAAATAATTAGCTATTCCATAACCAAGAATAATAATGCAACTTTAATGTCTGAAAGAAACAAAGTGCCATCTAGTCCAGCATCTTGTCCAGCTCAGAAGTCTTCTCTCCAATACCCTGAGAAGATGCTGTGTCACCCATTTCTTGACCATTTACAATCTTGAAGAAGAATCTTTCTACATTATGCAGCAGATTATTTCCATGAGGGACATCTCTATTAGAAAGTTGAATCAAAATCTGCTCCAATACAGCTTCTATCCATTGCTCTTAAATCTTGCCACATGAACAACACAGAACATCTTTATTCTTCATGACAACTCTTCAGATATTTAAAGATAGCTTCCATCCATTCATCATTCAACAAATATTCAACATTCATTTACCAGGAGTCAGGTTCACAACTTTCTTCTTTAGACTAAAGCACCTCAATTACTCTCACTATTCCTCTTATGACTCCTTTTTGGATTTGGAGTCAGAAAAACTTGGTTCAGAACCCAGCTCTGGATCTTGGGAAAGTCAGTTCAGTTCTCTAATTCATCTCATCTGTAAAGTGAAAATTGGTAAGAGATAGCTTAGAAACCCTTTAAGGGTCTAAGAAATTTAGGTCTCTAAAAGTCTGTGATTGATTTCCTTCCACTGGATACATTTTAAAATGGTATCTAGAATTACACACAATACTTCAAAGCAATCTGGTCTGTGGCAACTACTGTGGTACTATTCAGTTTAGGGCCCTATACCTCTGAATTATCTTAGGTGCAGAACTTGTTACCCTCTGATTCTTTCCTAGAGTTGGTTTTAATTGTCATCTGAGGGGTCATTATCTGGGTTCATTATGTACTGCTTAGAAATATATAAGTGCCTGGGTAGGTGGAGCCAAGATGGCAGAGAGGAGACATGTCATCTCAGCTCTCTCTGATGTCCCTCAGGGCAAAACTAAATCGAGCCTCTGAACTGGTTTTGGAGTGACAGAACTCACAAATATTTGGAGTGTAATAAATTTCCAGCAAAAAATATTTTGGAAGAACTTTAGAAAAGGTCTGTTTCAGTTGGGCCCAGAAGGAGGGGCCAGGGCACAGGGAAATATGAGGAGAGGAATCTACAGAAGTGTTGTCTGTCCTTGTTGCAAGCCAGTAAATAAGCAGATTAGCTGTAAGACATCCAGCACAAATACAAAAGGCAAATGGTGAGTCCCCCAACCCCAGAATAATGCTGGACCTGGCCACATCCACCCAGCACCAGAAGTTAGTCAGCACCAACCCAGCACAGCCACTGTGACTTGTAGAGGAAGCTTGGGCAATCTCTCCTTTGCCTTACAAGCAGCCTTTTAAAAAAAATGAGTGAAAAAGCAAAAAGAACTCTGACCATAGACAATTTTTTTTTTTGGAGAAAGTGAAGAACAGATTTCAAACCCTGAAGACACTAAAAGCAGATAATCTCCAGATGAAGCCCCAAGAATGATATGAATTGGTCCCCATCTTGGGGCATTCCAAGGCCCCAAGAGAGCCTTGGAAGAATTCAAAAAGGATCTTAAAAGAGAGTTAGAAAAAAAATGGGGAAAGAAAATGAGAACTTTGCAACAGGATTTGGAAAAGGAAACACAGAAATGATCTGAAGAAAACTCCTTAAAATAGACTTAGTGAAAAGGAAAAAGCAAATAACTTCTTACAAAGTATATTTGATGAAATAAAAAACAAAAACAACTCCTTGAAAAACAGAATTTGTGAAATGGAAAAAAAAAATCCATTGAACAAAACAACTCATTTAAAAATGCAATTGCCCAAATACAAAAGGATATTAAAAGGGTGACTAAAGAAAATAATTCACTCAAAGTTAGAACTGAAAAAATGGAAATGAATGACTCAATGAGACATCAAGAATCAGGTGAAAAATGAAAAAAAAATAGAAGAAAATGTAAAATACCTCATTGAAAATGTATAATCCAATGTGATTGAGATTGTCCTTGAGGCTCCTAGTTCCCATCATTTTTGTGTAAGTGCTCAGTGCCTCTCTGTAGCATTCTCTAACTCCAAAGGAAGTCCTAATGTGAATATTCTTGGGGTGGGGGGCAGGACGCATAGCAGGGTTACTTGTCCTGACATTGTAAAGACAAGCACAGCAGAGACTAAGTCCTTGCTGACTCAGTTGCCGGCTGCATAGCTGTTTCTGTTTACCCTGAAAACTGACAGCAAGCCCTATCCAGGGACATTGCATTTTTTGTTAAAAAGTGAGGATCTTGATGGTATTAGAAGCTATGCATGCACACTCATCTCCAAAGTCTGATGTTTTGATGCATGTGTAATCTAATTATATCTATAGGGTTGAAAGATCAATGGACTTGAACTTAGATGCTTGACAGTCACTTAACTGTATGCTGGGCAAATCTTTTTACTCTTAAGTCTGTCTTCTCATCTGTAAAAAGTGAAGGTGGGACTAACTGACCTCTAAAGTTCTGTTTAGCTTTAAATCTAATTTCTATCAGGTCATGTAGAGGAGAAAATACTAAACTATTTCAGTCATTTGGAAAGGGAAATTTTTTGTTCTCCTGATATCTCCTTTCTCTTCAGCCTCTATCTCCTTTCTATGGCCATGTTGAAATCAGCTAAAAGAAGACTGTAGGTAGGAAACATTTGAAACTTTTGTTGCATGTAGTCTTAGCGGAGGGCTGTTTGGAGAAAATGTGTGTAAGATAAACACTGATTTTAAAGATTTGAGATGGGCCACTCAAGAATAGGATGGGTGAATTGCAGTGGATTAGGATGCAGATGAGTGATTACCTGGGCAGAAATCCAGACCATTGAAGATAGACATAGTTAATTTTGAAGACTGCAATTTGTGGGCTGTGTGTCACTGAATGTTTTTAATGCTGACCTACATTTGAGTGAGAATAAGGAGGGAGAAATCAGCTGATTTCTAGAAAATAGAAAATATAACCTGGGTTTTAATTTGGTTTTCTAATGAATACAGATTTTCTTTTCAAAAAGTCAGTTCTAAAGCCTAAAGGTGGAGTTGTAAAGTAGTTGAAATTTGTTTTTGGTTTTATTTTCTTCTATGTTAAATCTCCACAACTACAAAATGACTGCTTTTCCCATATTGGTCCCTAGCATCCAGGATATTTCTCATATGACTAGGCCTGGTCTCCTTAGGAACTGACAGGTTATTTCTATGATCCAAATAATCAGTCATCAAATATCTACTAAGTTTTACCCAGGTGCCAAGCACTGTGGTAGCCTAGGGATAAGAATACAGAAGAGAACTAATATCTCTGATTTCTAGGGACTCACACCCTATTAAGAAAATAACTTCACAGGTAAGCAATTCCGAGGAAAGTAGCAATGGTTAATGATTATCCTCCTTCCCTACACACACACTGTATGTGTTTGTCTACATATATATGGACATATTTGTATGTGTATTTATATGTTCATTACACAGAAATAAATGTTATATATAAACACACATACATATATGCATATATGTTCACATACATATTATATTTTTAAAATAAGGGCCTATAATACTTGCTTCACCTCAAAAAAATAGAATAACAAGGAAATCTCAGACATCATTATCCAGTATGGAATGAGCTAGGGTTTAACGTGACTGGTGATAGTGGGGTGTAGGAACCCTCAAAGCATATATCATAGACAGTCACTAATTTCCCCTCTATGTAAGGCTAAAGAAAAACAATGAAAAGTGGATTTCTTCTTCCCTTTAATATTAAAAAAAACCTTTCAAGTATATTTATAGAATCATAATGAAAGTGTGAGGGGGAGGGGGTCAGCACAACTAGAAAGTGGCAAAATATTCAATGGGAACATTAACATACTCAACCAATAAAATTTTGGACTAAGAGCAAAAGAACTTGAACATCACTGGAAGAAGTTCTGTGATGTTGATAGGAAATCTTTTCTGATTTGGTGATGCTCTGGAAGCATGTATAAAATCAAGAACTAGTTTTGAACCCAAGAGGCTCAAGCATCTGGAAGCATAAGCTGGATACCTTTCAGCTAAGCCACTGAAAATGAGTCATTTGTGGTAGGGCAGGATGGAAGCAGATCACCTCAGCCTTGTCCAGAGGAACACCTTGTAAGCACAGAAGGGACTTTTTTCTCATTATCCTAGCAACATCCCCAGACAATACTCATATTTAAAGCCAAGAACAGACTGCACAGAGGAGGCAAGAGAGAATCAAGATTTTACAAAGAGCTCAGCCAAAAAGCTATGCTAGCAAAAGATCTTTCAGGGGCCAGGAGGTAGCCCTTTGCCTCATGTAATCATTAAGTTCAAGTTAACTGTCCCCTGGATTCTATTTATACTGGTAGAAGAGTGTGTCATGGACTTTGGGAGAAATGTTTGTACCAACTCTATCTCCAGTGAAGCACAGTAGTGTGCACCTGTAATCTAGAGCATTAACAAGACATCCCTAGACCCTCAGAACTACCTGTGGACTCAGAGGGACTGCATTCTGGACATCTGGCCTGCTAGTGCAAACTGGAGGTTGAAGAATAGTTCTAGAATCTATCTGGATTATAATAGGTTTATAGATTTAGAATATAAAAGAAACTTAGAGATGATTGAACTCAATATCCTCTTTTTACAAATTAAGAAATTAAGTCTTAGAGACATTAAATAAATTTCTCAGGGTCCCATAGCTAATAAGCATGAGGTAGGACTTGATCTCAGGGCTTCCTAAAGCCAGATCAAACACCACGATCATTTGTATAGCACTACCTCTCACAGTGGTAAGGGATGTGCTCTAGAATAACAAAAGCTCACATTTATACCATACAATTTAGAAGCAGGAGGGACCATCTAGCCCAATACTTATTTTACACTAAGCCATTCAGATTAATAGATGGGAATAAGTCACATAGGTCCTGGAATAAATGGTGGAGCTACAATCTAAACCCACATCTCCAACTTGCTGCTTTTACTGTAGCCACCCCATGGCCTCAGGGCATTCCAGCTGATCAAAAAGGATCATAACCTTAGAGCTAGAATCTCAGAAGCCTCTTAGTTCATCCCCTGAGTTTTGTAACTGGCTCCACCAGGAAGTCCTTTGCCCAAGAGCACAAAATAGTGAGAATCAGGAAGGATTTAGCTCCAGGACCTCTGTCTGACTCCAAAGCCAAGATTGTCTCTATTTCCCCATACTGATTACTACCCCACAAGGCACAGCCCATGCCAGATGTGAAATTAGGTAGACTTCAGTTTCCAAATGTCTGGGATGCTTACTAGTGGTGTGACACTTGGCCAAGTCACCTCACTTAGCTGAGCTGCAGGCAACTCCCTAGCACTTAGCACCAAGGTTATAAATGGGCACTGATCCTGCCACTCTCTGGAAGGAGTTTTCTCTGCTGTAAAGTCACCTATCCTTTCTGTGGGTATTTTTCATATCCCTTAGAAGGAGGTGACAGAGGAATATCACTTCCTTTTCACAGGTGAGGAAACTGAGATGCAGAGAAATAAAATGGCTTAATTAATTCCACCAACTTGTTAAGTGGCAAAATTGGAATTCCAACCCACTTGACTTAGGCCAAATTAGGAACTTATATCTGTTCTCATTAGGGCCCAGAATCAGAAATTTGTGAGCCAATTGTTGTTGAAAGCCAGGAGAAGGTGTGGTTAGTTGGAAATCAAGGACATTAAAAGAAAGTTTACATGTACAATTTGGCTACTGCTGCAAAGCCCAAGAGGGAAGTGGGAAAGATTAAAGGGAAATATTTGAAATTTGAAAGAGACAACCCCAGGCAGAGCAAAAAGACATACCAAGCAGCATGTGATGTGGGGAAAGAAAGCCTAGGGGAAAAGGCTGATTCCAGAGCCATGTTTAAGATGACGACTGGGATAATGAAGATAGCGTGCTTCAGAAAGGGACCCCATGCCCACACCAACAAAAAGACCGTCTCCTGACATGGTTTGTTGAGCAATCGACAAGAACAGACGGTGTTTTTACTCTGCCCTAGGAAGGGAGCCAGGTGTGATAAATAAGTGAGAAATTGGTCAGCTTCCAGGGACCACCATTTCCCACATCATTTTTTTTAAAGCAACAACCAAACTCATGAGGATCTGCATCAGAAGCCATTGGCACAAAATGACTGGCATAGCAGAGAGTGACTGCCAGAAGAGATATTGCACAAACATATGGAAGGTGTTGGAGAAGAAAGGTAAAGGTGGTTATCTGTTCCAACAGAACCAAAGGGTTCCATTGGTTAGGGAGAAGTTAACAGCACAAAACTTGAGCTCTCCCTCCAAAATGAAGTGAGGAAGGGAAGGGAAGGGGTGAAATAAGAGGAAGTGGCAGAGCAGGGCTGTAGAGGTGGGGGAGAGAGATGTCTCAAAGGCCTGACAGATTGGTAAGAGGAAAGAGTGCTTCATGCTCTGAACATGCTAGCACATTGGCAGGGATTAGGAAGCCAGGTATTCACATTCAGAATTCAAGTTTGGGCACAGAGGGGAAAAATACACTCATTTTAGGTTTCTTTCCCAGGATGACTAATGATAAGGTTATTCACTGAATCCAACACTGTTCAGGCAAACACTGTCTTCTATTCTAAAAGTAATTCATTACTACAGAAGGGACAGCCCAGGTTTTCTAAAGTTTAAGATGATATACAAGCAAACCAAGCACTCTTTTTGAAAATGTCTCTAATACTACTTTCCCCTCCCCCATCTTCTCCAAGCAGCTATACCATTATATACTAACTTTAAATCATATGGTCACAGGCTTAGAGATGGAGAGGAAGTTGGAAGCCATCTAATGTAAATCCTTCATTTGACTGGGGAAATTTAGATCTAGAGAGAATCACATTGATAATAAGTGGCAGAATTAGAACACAGGGTCACCTACTCTAATTTTAGTGCTGTTTTTATTTTTTTTAACTTTATCACACACTTTCTTGTCAAAACTCCTACCCTTCCTTTAAAACTTGTCTCAAAGACTCCTTCCATGAGGACAAGAGTTCTTAACCTGTTTCATGTCCTTTACCCTCTTAGTAGTCTGGTAAAGTCCAAGGACCCTTTTCATAATAAAATTTTACATGCGTAAAATATAATACACAGAATTACAAAGGAAATGATTTACATTGAAAGATTATTCCTTATCCCTTACCCAGAATTTATTCACATAAATGCCTATCATAGGTCCCACAGCTGGTTCAATTTCAGCTGTTTTTCTCTTCTTTGATAGTTTGTATTATGGTGAATCAGATTGTGGGTCACTATTCCCAGCACCTATTCAATACCACACCTTTTTTTCCCTGCCACTGTTTTTCAGTATCCTGCTGTTTCTAACTTCACTAAAGACTCTCCTCTACTCCCAGTCACTCCCAAAACCACTGCCTCTGTCTAGTCCTTCAACATGGGATAGCTTCAGAGGCTGGCCACTCTGATGATGGCAACCCATGAAACAAATATGTTTGCTACCTCCTTTCATTTCTGCAGTGAAAATTGCAGAAACCAGGGGCAACATACTAATATAGAGATTTTAGACAATTAGAGATATGATAATTGTGAGTCTTAGCCTATAAACAATGCTGAGACACGCTAGTAGAGGAAATTATTCATATCAATATTGACATACTAGAAATGAAATCAAAAGACAAAAGAAAGCCTCTGTTGAACAGAAGGATAGCTCATAGGACCTCCTCTAAGAGACCAATTAACAAGAAGAAGAAGAATTTGACAGCATTCATATAACCATGTGTCCAAGGGAAATAAGAAAAGCCATCATATGGAAAGCTCACCTCATCTTCTAGTGCTCATGAAGAGCATTTGTAAAACAACTACTATGGAATTAATTATGACTTATATACCATCACCTATTACAGAGAATAGGAAATAGTAGAATTTTATGAACTTGATTACCCCTTTCAAATTCAATCAACATGTACTTTATATGTTGTTTGATATCAGTGTTCTGCTAATTACTTTGCAAAATCATTGTTTGCTTGCAAATGTGAATGTTCTTGTCTGATAGTATGATTGACTCTATACCCCAGGGAACTGTGTCCCTGTGTGATTTAATTTTTTCTTAAGGATTTGGATAAAAAATATAGAACATAAATGCTTACTAAGTTTGCCAGTAACAATGACACCAAGTTGAAATGGATAACTAAAACTGGAGAGCAGAGTTAGGATTCATAAAGATCTTGCCATTAATAGAATCTAATAATCAAATCTAATAATGAAATTGAATGGGAAGAATTGCAATCTTATACTTGAGTTCAAAAATCCATTTTATAAGGATACTGTGAGAAGGGATAATAATTTTAAAAAGATCTGATGGTTTTTGTCAACAATGCATGGTGACTCAGTCTCTGGTTTCTTGCTTTTCTACAAATTCCTTAGAGCATGACCCAATCTTTCACAGAGTAGCTTTGATTGAGGTGTACAGGCTCTGTTCTCTCAGGTCTATAGCCTCAGCACTATCATGGACCCCTCCCATACCCCACATATATGATCAGTTGCCAAATCTTCCTATTTGTGTTTTTACCTGGCCTTTATCTTTTATACCTGGCCTATTCTTTTTATTCACATATCTACAGCTGTAGTTCAATAACTGTCATCTAGATTATTGCCACAACTCCTAAGAAACTTGGATGTTTTACTACTCCAATCCATACTACACATAGCTACCAAAGTAATTTTGCTTAAACACATATCTCACATGATTCCTACACTCAATCTAATACAGTAGCTTCCTATTTTATTCTAAATCTAGTATAAAGCATATGTTTCTATGCCTGCTCTTTAAGCCCTTCAATCTGTCCTTAATCTACTTTTATGGCCTCATTGGATATCACTCTCCCTCTAGCCCGTTGAGATGCAGGTAAACTAAAATTCATTCTATTCCTAACACTGGACACTCCATTTCCTATTTGCATTGGCTGTCCCTCATGCCTGGAATTCCTTTTTAACTCTTAACATTTTAACTCTCAATTTATTTTTAAATTCTTCCTCAGAGTCTCTCTTTTCTTTAAAACAGTCATGAAACCTCTCCTGATCCCTCTAACTGCTAGTTTTCTCTCTCCCAAATGACATTGTGTTTAATCACATGTTTTGTAAATATGTGTATAATGTATTTATGTGTGTCACCTATATAAGTTATGTGTATGCCTATATGGGTTCATATTAAATGTGTCTCTTAGGGATGGAGTACAAATAGATCTCTATGCGTTTTCATACAATTCTTCATTACAGACTTTGAAGTCTGTTAAGAGGGGAGCAAGAGATTGAGACCACCAGTTTGACTTCTCTGCTCTATTTAGAGAGGAGTACTAAACTAGAACTTATTTTGATCTTTCCTCATAATTGTTATTAGTTCAGAGGAAATAATTTTTGGGCTCATACTGCTTTTCTTGGTCCCTACCCTTTAACAGGAAAGGGATGTGTCCTAGTTACACAAAGATAGTCACAGGAGTAAATAGTAAATAAAACTACTTATTCAAGCTGATGTATTAGAATATGTCAGGTAATACAAAGAGTAAACAAACTCTTCCACAAGGAATAAGAGAAAGAAGAAGAGAGGAGAAGAGATGAAAGGAGAAGAGAGGCTCCAATCTTACACAAGAGGGAAAGTCTCTAGTGCCACAAACTAGAAAGAGACATACAAGAGGCATTGACTGCTATATAATATTATTTTCTTTCTGGAGGCTTTCTATGTCTTTCAGGTACCTCCTGAAGAGAGCCTGGAATCTTGTTGTGTCCTCTTTTAAAACTATAAGACAAGTAATTTCCTCTCAAAGAGATATACAGTAATCATTGTCTTTATTAATGTGGAAAGTCTTTTGTAAATGTGCAGTCTTGAGCCTTGGTTTTAACTTTACACTTATGCTGCTCATATTTTAATACATACTTGTTGCCTTTCTCATTAGAATGTGAGAAGAGATTTTTGCCAGCAGGGACCATTTCATTATTTATATTTGTATTCCTACTATCTAACATAGAAGATGCCTAATAAATACTTGAGTGATTGATAAAAGCTGGAGAACTTCAAGAAAAGGGTAACCAAGATAATGAAGAGCTTCAAAATTGTCATACTTACATTAATTGATATTAAGTGAAATGAGCAGAACCAGGAGGTCATTATACATAGCAACAACAAGATAATATGATGATCAATTCTGATGAATGTGATTCTTTTCAACAATGAGATGATTCAGGCAAATTCCAATGATCTTGTGATGATGAGAGCCATCTACACCCAGAGAGAGGACTGTGGGAACTGAGTGTGAACCACAACATAGCATTTTTACTCTTTTTGTTATTATTTGCATTTTTTCTTTCTCATTTTTTCCCTTTTTGATCTGATTTTTTTTCTTGTACAGCAAGATTATTGTATAAATATGTACACATATATTGGATTTAACATATATTTTAACAAACATATTTTGGGTTACTTGTTATCTAGGGGAGGGGGTGGGGGGAAGGAGGGGAAAATATGGAACACAAGGTTTTGTGAGGGTCAGTGTTTAAAAATTATCCATGCATATGTTTTGAAAATAAAAAAAGTTGTAATTTAAAAAAGGAAAAAATGTATTTTATATATTATATAAAAACCTGGGAATGTTTAACCACAAGAAGAGAGGCCTTAAATATTTGTTTTCTAGTATTCAAATGGCTGTCATTTGAGAGTTAGACTTGACTTACTTGTCCCCAAAAGGCAGAATTGTGAGCAATGGGTAGAAACTGCAAAGAGGCAAATTGAGGCTGTATATAAGAAGAAACTTCTTTCTAGTAATTAGAGCTCTCCAAAAGTGGAATGGGATGCCTCAGGCAGTCAGAGACTTCTCTTCACTGGTGGTCTTTGAGCAAAGGCTGGAAAATTATGTGCCATGGATTTTGTTGAACTGTACAAGATGAAAAATATACAAAAGATGACTTTGAAGAAGGGACAACATTTTTAGGACTTTAGAGAGTCAATTTTCAAGATAGCTGAAAGAGAGAGGCTGTTAAACATTTGGAAAACATCAAGGACATTATTACTACTATTGAGAAAATAGAGATAACTACCAATCATGTATACTTTCCCAATAAAATCTTTATGAGAATAATCTATAGAGATAACCAGGTCCAAGGCATGAGAAGGAAATAAGTTGGACGTTTCAAGTGATATTTGACCACAGACTGCATCTTTATAGTTTCAGTTGATTGAAAGTATCAGAGAATTCAAGATCCCTCTGTGTTTAAAACTCATTTCATTTAGTGGTAGCAAAATACCACTTTAACAATCTCTTTTAGCAAGAGGGCTTCCATATACTTGCTAAATATCTTGAAAGATTCTTTAAAAAACTAAAACAGATAACTTTGTTCAACAAGGAATTTATAAAATAAGGAATAAGAACGAGGAGACTTGATTTCCTAAAGGTATTTATGAATATTGTGGAGAATTTCCAGTGGAGTCCAAACAGAAGAGGACTTTCCTATAGATCACAAAGGTCTCCAGAGGCTACAATTTTCATGTGGCATTATGCTGAATGAATCATCCCTGGAACATTACTGCTAAATGAGAGCTGTATGCACTTGTGTTAAGCCCATCTACGTAAGAAAAGCTTGGTGGAGAAAGAAAATGCAACACGCAATAGGATTTGTTGTTGTTCAATCATTTCACTTGCAGTTGACTCTTTGTGATTTCATTTGAGGTTTTCTTGGCAAAGATTCTGCAATACTTTGCCATTTCCTTCTCCAGCCTTGGAGTCACAAAGGGTTAAGTGACTTGCCCAGGATCATGCAGCTAGTAAGTATCTGAGGCCAGATTTGAATTTAGGAAGATGAATGCTCCTGATTACATCCTAGCACTCTATCCGTTGTGCCACCTAGCTGTACCAATGGAGTGGTATACTGTCCATAATGTTAGCTGAACTGTGTATATATCTTGGGCATGTTTTGTAGGTGGAGAATTATCTTGGTTCAATATTGAATAGGAAGAAAGAGATCCAGACTAACATTTGGGAAACTTTCCAGTACTTTTGATGACTCTTGATCCTGAGAAGATAGAAGTACTAACTCCGTGACCAGGTTTACAGAATTGTTGAGAGCTAAAAATATTTCTAGCAGTTTGGTGGTTATTTTAAGAGATCTGTAAAGGACTATACCAAAGGTCAGCAAAGTACTTCACATGGCCCGAATCCAGCAAAAATTATTATAATTTTTAAGGGGGAAAAGATATATTTAATAAAAGTATTCCTGATAAAAAGACTGGAGTTGAATAGAAACATTGAAACAGAAGATTGAAGAGAAATGTAAAAAGGTAAACAAGAAAGAGTAATCATAAGGGATTCAATGAAGTTAAACTGTTACATTCCTATACGGAAAGATGATACATGTAACTTTTAAGAACTTCATCATTACTAGAACAGTTTGGAGTCTGCATTGACAGAGGACATGAGTGTGAATTAATTATGTTGAGACAATCTCCAAAAAAATGTAGGAATAAGAAAGAGGGTGCACTGGACGAAAGGGGTGAAAGAGAGAATAGAGGAAGGTGGTTGGCAATGTTTAAATCTTAACTTAAAAATTAGTCCAAAGAGGGAAGAATATATACATGCATACATACACAATCAACTGGGTATGGAGATCTATCTTATTCAATAGGGAAATCAGAGAGAAAGGAGATACTGGAGGACAATAAAAGATGGATACAGAAGCAAGATGGACTTTTGAGGAGGAATAGGATAAAAAGAAAGAAAGAAGGGAAAACAGGAAAATAAGATGGAGGGCAATATAGAGTTGATGATTATAACTGTGAATGGGAATGGGGTGGACTAACCCATAGAATGGAAGGGGATAACAAAGTGGATTGAAAACCAAAACTCAACAATGTATTATCTACAAGAGATACTATTGATAGTGAAGTAATAAAAAAATTTACAGCAAGTTTCTCTGATAAAAGCCTCATTTCTCAATTATATAGGGAATTGAGTTAAATTTATAAAAATAAGAACCATTCTCCAATTGATGTTAGTCAAAAATTAAAAATAGGCAGTTTTCAGAAAAAGAAATGAAAGCTATCTATAGTTGTATGAAAAAAACGCTTTTAATCATTATTGATTAGAGAAAGAAATTTTGAAAAGTGAGGTAACACCCCATACCCATCAAAAATGACAAATGCTGGAGGAACTGAGGAATGAGAGAGGTGGAATAATCAACTAATGTAATAATTTTGAAAAACAATCTGTAACTATGCCCAAAGGGCTATAAAATTGTGCATATCGTTTGACTCAGAAATACCACTTTATCAAAGAGATCAAAGAAAAAGGACCTAAATCTACAAAAATATTTATAGCAGCTTATTTTGTGGTGGCAGAGAATTGGAAATTGAGGAAATATCCATCAATTGGGGAATAGCTGATTAAGTTGTGTCATATGATTGTGATGGAATACTATTATGATGGCATACTTTCAGTCAGCTAGGTGGCTCAGTGAATAGAATGCCATACCTAAAGTGAGGGGAACTCATCTTCTTGAGTTCAAATCCAGCCTCAGAAACTTAGTAGCCATATGACTCTGGGCAAGTCACTTAATCCTGTTTGCCTCAATTCCTCACCTGTAAGATGAGCTGGAGAAGGAAATAGTAAATTCTAGCATCTTTGCCAAGAAAACTCCAAATAGGGTCACAAAAAAATCAGACAACTGAAATACTTCTTTTTTAATTTTATTAAAGCTTTTTATTTGCAAAACATATGCATGGATAATTTTTCAACATTGACCCTTGCAAAACCTTCTGTTCCAAAATTTCCCCTCCTTCCCTCTACTCCCTCCCCTAGATGGCAGATAGTCTAATAGATGTTAAATATGTTAAAATATATGTTAAATCCAATATATGTATATATAGTTATACAGTTATCTTGCTGCACAAGAAAAATCTGATCAAGAAGGGGAAAAAACTAAGAAAGAAAACAAAATGCAAGTAAACAACAACAGAAAGAGTAAAAATACTATGTTGTCCACACTCAGTTCCTCTCTTTGGGTGTAAAAGGCTCTCTTCATCGCTGAACAATTGGAACTGGTTTGCATCAAATCATTGTTGAAGAGAGCCACGTCCATCAGAACTGATCATCTTATAGTCTTGTTGTTGCCGTGTATAATGATTTTCTGTTTCTGCTCATTTCACTTAGCATCAGTTCATGTAAATCTCTCCAGGCCTCTCTGAAATTATCCTGCTGGTCATTTTTTTTTCAGAACAATAATATTCCATAACATTCATATACCATAACTTATTCAGCTATTTTCCAACTGATGAACTGTTTCATCAGATTCCATTTTCTTGCTACTACAAAAAGGGCTGCCACAAACATTTTTGCACATGTGGGTCCCTTTTCCTCCTTTAACATCTCTTTGGGATATAAGCCCTAAATGAAATACTTCAATAACAACATTACTGTAATATAAAAAATGGCAAGACCTAGATTAACTGATGCAGAGTGAAATGGAACATCCCTTTTCCTCAAGGACATTCATTCTGCTGCAGGAAAAACATGATTGCCCATGCTAAAGTATAGTCATAATAGACAGAGAAGAAAGAGAAACCAATTTCATGAGGGTGGAGTTGTGGGGAGAAGACAAAGAATAAGGGGAAATCAGAAAAGATCTCCTTAGGAAAATGACTTATGAGTTGTGTTATGGAGTTTAGGAAGTAGACTGTTTTAGGCATGGTACTCAGCCTGAGCAAAGGCAAAGATAGTTTGGTATCCATGGGAAACCGTAGCAGACCCAAGTGCATGAGAGGCAGAAATGTGCAATCAGTTTAAAAGGAGCCACATTATAAAGGACTTAAATACCAGACAGAGAAATTTATATTTTTTCCCCCAGAGGTAAGAAGGAGGTATCTTGAATAGGGAAGTAATATGCCAGACCAATTTATAGAATCAATTTATAGTTTCACTAACAGTGTACCTGTTTTCCCACATCCCTTCCAACATTTGTCCTTTTTCTCTTTTATCGACTTTGCTCTGCCCCATGCCTCAAAGTTGCTTTAATTTGCATTTTTCTAATTATTAATGGTATACAATTATTTTATAAATGTTATTAATAACTTGACTTTTTAATCTATCAGGGAATGACTTCTGATCTTATAAATTTGAATCAATTCCTTATATAAGAGCTTATATAAGGATCTTAATGGAGTTTTAAGCTTTAATAGCTTAAATATTATACGTTTAGTTGGAAATAGTTTAAATTTAGGCTAAAATTTTAAATTATTTTTAAAATACCACTTATTTAAGCATTAATATTTTAAAAATACCCTAAGGCTTTGGCTATTTTATGTATTTTGGAGATAATACCTTTATCAGAGAAAATTATTATCAAGATTTTTTCCCTAGTTACAGAGATAATTTGGGACCAATATTCATCTAAAGAGAAAGACCATTAACTAGTTATTGAACTCTTTGAGAAAGGTGAGAAGGATATAGGAGGAGGTAGATGAGTATCCTCAAGATATGGATAAGATGATTAATATGGATGGGATGTATCTTGAAGGAAAAAATGTTGCTGAATATGGTGAAAAGGGAGAAGTAAGAAGCAATGAGGAATAAGTCTAGTCTTCCTCCTGCCTCAATGTGTGAAGGCATCAGAGGAGCATCCAGACTGAATAGGATGGCCAAAGGTTTAGGGTCCCTTGAAGAGAACTGTATTTCTGTGATTGCAAAAATATGGAAAGAAAATGGGAGGAAAAGGTCTAATCCGAAGGACACTATTAGCTAATGGAGCAGGTTCATAGAAGACAATGGAAAAGGATGGCATGGTCATAGAAGGCTATAGTATGGGTAAGGAGGGTTGGCTAACTCCTAAGATGATTAAAATTCATTCTTACATGAGTGTTCTCTTGTAATAAAACAACCCTTGTGATCTGGTGGTAATTGGCTAGTGTGGGCCAAATAGGAAAGAAGAAACTCAGTAGAAATGAATGATGGCAGTCTGTCTGATCTTGTCTGATCCAAGCCTCTTAGGTTCCTTCTAGGCCTAGGTCTGCTAAAGCCAATTCTTAACCCTGGTTTGAGCTGGCTCCACTCTTGAGCTTCTTGGTAAGGGATCCTGTAATGTAGCCTCTCAGAGGAACCATGACTGTAATCCAGGACCATCTTTCATGCATTCTATTTTTCTTTCTCCTAGTCTAATAATTTTCAGTAGAAAGGGTTAATGAGCAAAATCACCCCCAGGTACTTGCTCTCTTGCATCTTATCCTTTGATGAGACTAGGATCTTTTCTTACTTCCCACTGTAACTGGGCTCTATGGTATCCTTGTGCCTGGAGATCTTCTAAAGAAAAACAAAATTTAACTATAAAAAAGCAGGGATGGCATCATTGTTTTGTTAATAATACTGTGATCATTAGTTGTGTTTAATGTTCACTGAGAATGTTAATTCTGAAGGCAACCTTCTCCTAATCCTAAAAGGCCATATAACATTTCAGGACTGTGGCCTGGAAGTAGGATACAAGGGAAGTCACCTGACAAGGACCAGAGGCTGGGCTTCCCTTGGGTTCCTCCCATTATCCTCCTCTTTGTTCATTCATAACAATTACGTACTATACTGAGGGCTCACAGGCAAGCATGTCAATTAATTTTAGGGCCCTATAACTTCAGTTCATGAAAAGCAGCTAAGTGGTTCAATAAATAGAGCACTGCACATAGAATCAAGAATTCAAATCCTGCATCAGACACTTCCCAGCCATGTAACTCCGGGCAAGTCATTTAACCTTTTGCCTCAGTTTCCTCATCTGTAAAATGACAATAATAGCATTAT
The DNA here is from genome assembly GCA_023553655.1 of Myrmecobius fasciatus. Taxonomy (NCBI): domain Eukaryota; kingdom Metazoa; phylum Chordata; class Mammalia; order Dasyuromorphia; family Myrmecobiidae; genus Myrmecobius; species Myrmecobius fasciatus. The sequence continues at coordinate 101,499 of JAJPUD010006818.1, forward strand.
TTCCAAGGATTCTGGTAAGGATCAAATGAAATAACATGAAGTGCTTTGAAAACTTTAGAGTACTATATAAATGCTGGTTATTATTTATTATTCTTATTCCTCATTTTGCATATGGGGTCTCAAAAACCTTGAAAGACCCTATATTGCCTCTAGCATAGAAGTCTATATTTCTGGTCCTTTAGTCTCTCCCCTCTTAACTCATCTCCCTCAACCTGAACCCTTTACTCTGCAAACTGACTTTGTTCTTCTTGAAATCTAAAATCAGAGTCTTAAAATATTAGGGATGGAAGATACTTCAGAAGTCATCTAATCTGACTCCTTTACCCCCTGCCCTGGCCATTCACTCATGCTTCACATCCTCTCCTTCCTGGAAAGCTCTTTTTTCTTATATCTATCTATTTATTTTGGGACATCTAGGTGGAGCAGGACATAGAGTAAGGCCTGAGTTCCAATCCAGTTACTCAGTCACTTACTGGCTGTGGCAAATCACTTACTTTGTGTGCTTCAGTTTCTCATCTGTAAAATAAGGATAATAACAGCCCTTACCTCTCTGAGTAGTTGTAAGGATTAAATGAGATAATACTTGTCAAGTGCTTTAGCACTTAGTAGGTGCTATAAAAAAACAAAAACAAACAAAAAAAGCAATGCTTACTTCCTTTTCCCTTAAGCCCTAAAAAGACACACTTAAAGATCCTGCTCTAAACCCACTTTCTCCAGAAAGGCTCTTCTAATCATTCATGTGAAATAATTGACAAAAGAATTTGTTCTATGTGAAATAAAGGTTTTAGTTATCATTGGTAGAAATCTCCATCTCTATGGGATGTGGATTTTCTTCATGACTGTTTGAGACTGACCAGTGTATATAGTTGTTGGGACTTTTGTTATATACCAGCAAAATATAGAAAATGTCTAGTAAGCACCTGCAATAAGCAAAGTATTATGACAGCCTTTGGAGGAGGTAGAAGATGAAGTAACATGTAATCTCTGACAATCAGGAGCTCTCTGAGTCTACTAGGGAGTCAAAACAGTAATAGAGAGTTATAATACACAATATTATAAAATAAATGCAGTAGAGAGTTAACACAACAAAGCACTACAATCAGAGAAGACTTTCTGGAAGAGGTGACTTTTGAGTTTGGGCTTTCAAAAATAAGCCGAAATTCAATAGACAAAAAAGAGAGTTTTCAGCCTTTCCAGGAATGGGATTTAGTTTTCACTTTTCATTGAGTTGCTTGGAGTCCTCCTTCCACTTCTTCCCTTCCCCACTCCCACCCTCACTTCTCAGCTTCAATCTGATTTCCATTGTAATTCATTATAACAGAGGAAGAGAAGAATGGGAAAATAAATTAAACAAGCTTAGTAAATTAGTAACTTTAATTTACTTAAGTCAATAGGCTCTACCTCGAGGGTATCTCTGTACCTTGCTTGGAAGCAAAGTGCATGAGCTTTGTGGCAACTGTTTTTTTCATTGCTTAAATACCTCCCCCCACCCTTACTTCCAGGTCACCATGTAATCAGCAATGTTATTTGGTGGTATTGGAGGAAGCTGGAAGCCTGACCACCAGAAAAGCAGAAATTATCTGTGATTTGAATTTCTTTTTAATTACTCCAGAAAAGCACAAAGCAACCATCCATACTTCAGCTTTGAAATATTCCTGCAATATCATTAAGCTCATGATGATTAACTACAGCCACCACACATGAAAGGGAATAAAAATACTTGAGGTGGAGGAAGGTAGATCCTATCAGTGAGCCAGCTGAGGAGACCAACTAGCTGAGCTGTTCATGAAATAGGTTGAGCCAAAAAGAAGAGGGGAACCACAGAGAGTGTGCTAGCAAAACAGCTCTTGGGAGCTGACAGATACTCTTTCAGGTCTGCGAAATCTCCTTCCAGGTGTCTGGACTAGGCCTGTTGAGTGTCAGCCTTGGTGATGTGTGTTATAAGCTTTGAAGAGCTGGACTTTTGAGAAATAATAGCTGCCCCATAAACATTTTGGGTTTAAAATGGACTTTTCCACTACAAACAGGTAAGGGTAAATAGTGAATGGCTCATTATTCCTCTTTTACCAATGAGGAAAGAGAGGCTCCTATAAGAAGTGTCATTTTAAGGAGAGGCTGGCAGAAGGTCCCTGCCCCAAAGTAAAACTCTTATAGCTATGAGCTAATCCTCCATACCTAAAATCCATCAGATCTCCAGAATCCCCCATTTCAAAAGCCAGAGCTTTGGAGAGTGGTCACTCCTTAAGTGGTAATCAACTAAAAACTGAGGTCTCAATTAGCACCTCAGCAGGTATTAACCATTAACCAACAGGAAGCTAAGAATAATAATGAGTCATAGGGCAGGTGGTCGGGGTGAGAAGAATGACTAAGGGAGTAGGAGGGAGTGTTCTCTGAGGGAGGACCAGGGTGCTAATGAGGGAGGTAAGAAGGTGTCAGAGTCAAACTACTTACTTTACATTTAGGGCTCCACTTTGGCGCTGGTTCTCGGGCTGCTTGGGTGTACCAATTGGGGAAAAACTAAACCAGTCTCAGTAGAGATCCTTCTCTGACAATGAGTGGTCCCTTTCAAACTAAATTCCCAAAACATAGTATCATTCATAAACCCAGATATTATTCAGAATACTCACAGGACCCTTGCTGTCTTTAATTGTTTGTTAGCTTGTTACATGTATGTCTCCTCTATCCAAGCAAACTGTAATCCCCCATCAGATAGGGAGGCTTGATGTGGCTATTAGTACCATAGAGTGGAAAATAGGATTCATAATGTAGTATCATTAATATATCAATAATAACCATGCAAGGATAATAACATGGCAGGAATGATCTAGCTTAGTCAGTTCATAATAATGATACTGTGCATAAATCCTGTGCAGTATTATCCCCATATTACAGATAAGGAAACTGAGATTCATGCAGATAGAGGGGCACGTTCATTGTCACACAGTGGTTAGTAGACATAACAAAGGTTATGTTAAATTGGAAGTCAGGTTACCTGAATGTGAGTCCTGACTTCAGCTTATTAGTTTTGTGACTTTTTGGCATATCACTTTAGAGACAGAGTTATGTGTAAAAAGCCTGGGTGGTATTAAAATCTGATAATATAATATACTCATATGCATATCTCCTTCTAGGTCCAATTACCAGGTCATTTTCTTGACGATAGAAACATTTCTGTACTCAGTCTTCAGCATAGGTCTGAGCACACAGTAGGTGCTTATTTAATATATCTTGAACATGTCATACAAAACATCAACAGCAAAAAAGTAGCATTTAGGAGTCTAGTGCACAAGATAATTCCTCCCCTATTCACTAAATTTTGCCTTTGGGTGAGCCATAACAAAACATTTAGCCTCAGTTTCCCCATTTATAAAATTGAGATAATAATACCTACCACCCAGGGCTTAATTAATATTTTCAAGGTGCTTTGATATCTACAGATGAAAGGGGATATGGAGTTATAAAGCATCATCATTATTTGAGAATCTATCATTATCATTATTGCTGTCATTCTTAATGATTATTATTATCATCAATAATAATAATAATAATAATAATAACAATAATCAGAGCATTGTTAAAGTATTTTTTTTATAGTCTTGGCCCTAGGTATATCCTAGAGGCCAATTGGGAATGTAAAGCCTCTTCCCAGAGTGATCTGAGTTAATGTAGTTAAATAAACTATGTGTGACACACACATTCATATGCATGTAAATATAGATATAACTATAAAATCTCAAACATATATCTCATACATATGAGATACACACATTTTATACATATATAATGTTCACCCTACGTATAGTACCCAGTTTCATCTCCTAAAAAGTATCACTCCAATCTCCTAATTTCTTGCAGAAATACCTTCGATAGTTTTGCAAAGTCTAAATTGTATGTAGTAAACATTCAAGGACCTTTATATTTTTTTTCTACCTCTGTGCCTTTGCTCATGTATTTTCCCATATATGGCATATTTTCCCCCTCTCTATCTTTATCATTGTACCTATTCTTCAGGGCTCAGCCATGTTACGATTTTTGCCATGAAGTGTCTTTGATTCTTTTCATTTTCCCTCATGACCCTCCTAGAAGTTTTTTCATTGTTCTTTTATATATTAATACTTAAATGGATGTGTGATCTTTATGATATGGATATTCACTGTGGCAGGGTGAAACCCATAATGCAGCTCTTGGTTTGTCCATTGGTCATTCCCCTTGTTCTTTACATGACAAATCCACTCATTTCAAGTTATATATTTCTTCAATTATATTTTGTATACCAATTTGTGCTTGTAGTTCATGGTAATATGATACAGATTATTCATACCCACCATGTTTCTCTCCGTTGGCTTTCAGGGGCCCTGAAATAGTGATTACTCAGAGATTGGTATTACATGATCTGCAGCCATATAGCATCAGTATTGATATTTTGAACATGGATCTTGATTTCAAGAAGAACTTTGTGGTCATTAAAATTATGTGAAATTTCCCACATAAAACCTAGTCCTCTCTTTTCTCCAATTCAGCTCTGAGCTCAGTTCATTAACCATCTTCATTGTCTTTGCAAAGTATATATATATATATACACTTTTGAGCTCTAAAGATTATCTTTAGATAAACCAGTCCTCATCTGTTTATTTTTTCCTGGGTAGATGGTTGAGCTAAACTCTTTGGAGTGATTTTAGATCACATTCTGGAGACTTTGAATTATTCTAGAAGTTGCTGAGGAGTTACCACCATGTCACTTACAAATAAGATTACTTGGAATTGTTCACAATTTAGAGATATCGTATGTAAAAGCACTTTAAAATATTATTGTAATCTTGAATGCCCTTTATGTGTGTATATGAGACACCTTGTTGGAAACAAATCTTTAAAACCTCCCTTTATCTACTCAATAAATGATTTTTATGATCCATAAATGATCAATATGATGAGATTTTGAAGTGGCTTTCAGTAAATTCCTCTGTATTTCATCTAAAAATAAGACAAGAAATAGTGGTCTATTACCTCAAGACTGGACAATTGCAACAACTTATTGGCTGGACATCCTGTTTCCCATCATTTCCCACTTCAGTCCGTCCACCACTTGGCTATCATTCTGATCTCCCTAAAGCACAGATCTGACCATGTCACAACATCTTCTTCTGCCATTAAATAAACTTCAGGATTCCCTGCTGCCAATTTAAAATCTTCCCCTTGATTTTCAAAGTCCTTTATAACTTGATTCCTTCCAACCTTCCCTGTCCTCTTATACCTTATTCAATCCTCATAATTTGTAGCCTCCTAACACTGGCCTTTTTGCTACTCCTCTAAACTGATATTTTATCTCCAATCTCCAGGCATTTTCACTTACTGTTTCCCATACCTTGCAATGCTCTCCCTCCTCATTTGCATCCTTCTCCTGACTTCCTTCACTTCCTTCAAATCCCTGCTGAAGTAACCCCATCTGCAGGAGCCTTTCCTAAGCCAAGGCCTTCCCTCTGAGATTGTCCCCAATTTATCCCCTATATGTCTTATTTGTACATAGTGCATGCTTATTAAAGACTTGCTGACTGATACTGTTCCATCAAATAGAAGCACAATAGGTGAAAATCAAGGCATTTGGGGATTGTTTACTAAAAGTTTACTGTTTGTTAGGATTTCCCCCCTTTTTTAGAACAGGAATATGTGCTAATCATCTGTGCTAATTAAGGGAAGGAATTAAAGAAAAACTAATAAGAAAAGGCTTTTTTACAATGAACAATCCATAATCTCTTTCCAGACTTCTTGTTGTCCTTAGGGATTCGCAAGCAGACAAAAACTGTCCCCATCCACTGGTAGTGGTCTGTTTTCATAAAACATTAGATTTAACAAGCTTACCAGGATGAAGGAGCTTTGCATATGTAGGTTAGGGTTTCACTGGTTCTTTCCCCTTAAGATTTGTCATTCTTTTTTTTTTTTCTTTTATTAAAGATAGTAAGTGAGCTGCTGATATTGAGGCCAACCGTAACTTGGTTTTGAATTGAATCTGCATTTATGAGAAGAAATATACATTATTAGAAGGCTCATATAAGCATCGACTCTAATCCTGGAAGGGACCTGATAGGCCATTTACTTCAACATACTCCCTTTCTAGATGTAAACGGAAGTCCAAATGACCCATAAGCTTATAGATCATAAGGTTTCAAACTTAAAAACACCTTAGAGATCACCTCATTTTACAGGTGTGGAATCTGTAGGCCCCCAAAATTTTACAGGCTATTTCAGGTCTTTTGCTTATAAGGTGTTTTGCTTTTAAGAATAATTACATTTTACATAAGATTTAGAACTTCTGCAGGGTCTTTCATTACTTTGTGCATACTGAAGTCAACAACGTCAGGATATACTGTGGGGTGGGTTTAGATGCCTTCAACACCTGAGCAGGGTGAGGATCAAAGAGGAAAACACCTTCCCAACTGTTCTGTTAGTAAGTGGTAAGACTGAAATCCAATTTCTCAGGTCCTCCATAGGCTAGAATAGTGAGCTCAATATAAATGAAATGAAATTTAAAAGAGATAAATATAAAATCCTATACTTGGGTTTAAAAAAATCTCACAGGTAGAAGATGAGGGTGATGTGAAAAAGATTTGGATATTCCCAAAGTATATGGAATATACTGCAAGTTCAGTACAAATCAATAATACAATGTAGGTTAACCTGGTCTGCCTCAATTTCCTCATCGATGAAGTAAACTGCAGAAAGAAATGGCAGACTGAGTCAGTATCTTTGCCAAGAAAACCCCCAATGGGGTCATGAGGAGTTGGACCTGACTGAAAAACAACTGAACACATTTGGCCTGGAGACGAAAAGTCTCAGGGAGGACAGTTTAACTGTCTTCAAGCATTTGAGAGACTATACTTCAAAAAAGAGAGTAGATTTCTGTCTTATTTTACAGGGCAGAACAAAAGAGCATAGGTGGAAGATTCAAGGAATCAGATTTAAATGCATTTAAAGTACAAAAAAACAACTTTATAATAAGTAGGACGGCCCTTCAGTGAAATGGGCTACCTCAGTGGGTAGTAGATTCCCTCTCCTCAGAGGCCTTAACACAAAGGTTGAATGACCCCTTGTTGGGATGTTAAAGAATAGGTCTCAGTCAGATGAGACTATAGCTCTTCCTTCTGATTTTCCAGGATCCTTTGATTTAAGGCACACACTTCTTAGGGCAGGGTTTGCCCAACATTGTTTTTGAGTAGACTTGCTTAACCTTCAGCATCCCTCCATTCTTCTTGAAGTTTCATGCCATTATCGGGTGCCCTTCTCAATGAAACCTGTACTCCTCAGTCCACATGCTGTTGCTTCTCCACCATCCCTAGTGCTGTCCAAGGTCTTTGCAGTTCTAACAGGACTTCTTCACCATGAGTTAACATCTCTGAAGACATAGAGCATTACAGCAGAAAGAGAACCAGATTTAGAACCAGAAGACTAGTTGAAGATGGTCTATACTAGGAACTATTTTTGTGATTATTTCATCTCATTTTCCTTATCTGCAGGATGTGGAAGTTGCACCAGATAATTTCTAAATTCTTTCCTAGCTCCTTAATCTAAAAAAAATAAAATGATTTTCCTTGATTTCATCCTTTTATCAAAACTTTGCCATCTAGTTTTCAATTCATTTCTGGAAATCCTCCCCCATTTTCTTTTCCTTACATAATTTTATACACTAATTGAAGCTAAGAGGTTAATGATGGATAGTAGCATAATATAAAATATATATATATAACATTTGCATTCTAATGAATGCCTTTAGGCTCTAAAGTAGAGTAATACCATGGGATTCAACCATTTAGATAACAGGTGTATGTGGGAGAGGGGGAAGGATTTTGAAAGAAGGAGGCTTTCTTTTTTAATATTTTTATTTTTAAAGCTTTTTATTTTCAAAACATAGGCACAGATAATTTTTCAATATTGACTCTTGCATAGCCTTATGTTTCAGATTTTCCCTTTCTCCCCACTCCCTCCCTTAGATGGCAAACAACCTAATATATGTTATAATATATGTTAAATCCAATATGTATAAACATATTAATACAATTCTCTTGCTGTACAAGAAAAATCAGATCAAAAAGGAAAGTAAATGAGTAAGAAAACAAAATGCAAGTGATCAACAACAAAAAGAGTTGAGAATGTTTTGTTGTAATCTACATTCAGTTCCCACAGTCCTCTCTCTGGATGCAGATGGCTCTCTTCATCACAAGATCATTGGAATTGGTATCAATCATCTCATTGTTGGAAAGAGTCACGTTTATCAGAATTGATGGTCATATTATATTGATGTTGCTGTATACAATAATCCCCTAGTTCTGCTCATTTCATTTAGTATCAGTTCATGTAAGTCTCTCCAGACTTCTCTAAAATCATCCTCCTGATCGTTTCTTACAGAGCAATAATATTCCATAACATTCATATACCATAATTTATTCAGCCATTCCCCAGCTGATGGGCATCCACTCATTTTCCAGTTTCTTGCCACTACAAAAAGGGCTGCCACAAACATTTTTGCACATGTGGGCCCCTTTTTTAAGGAGGAGGGTTTCAAAGTCAGTTTTATTTTGCTACATTGGCAATTACCAACTACATCCAAACTTAAGGCACTTAACAACAGTTAGAAGCAATACTTGAAGAAAATGAATGACCTAGTGAAGATTTCATGGCTTATAGATAAGTATCTCACCTGGCTGCTGAATTTTAAGGTTAAGAAGGTTTCAAAATCTTTTATTCCAGTTCTCTCATTTTAGAAGTAAGTGATACCCAAAAAGAATCACATATTTACACAAGGGATCTTAAGACCATCTAATATGACCTGTATTTTGATAAGAATTCCATTCTAAAATAACTCCAACAAGGGGGCTGTCCAGAATTTTCTGAAAGAGCTCAGGGGAAGAGGAAAGCAAACACTACATCCCAGGCAACATATTCTACTTTGAAATAGACATAGTATGTTACAAAAATTATTTCTTAAAATCCATTGAAATCTGCCTTTAAATTTTTGTCCTTCTGCCCAGCATTCCTATCTCTTGCCCTTTATGACCAAATGGGTTAAGTCTAAGACTCTTAACACATGACTACCCTTCACGTTCTCCAGGGAAGTTACCAAGGTTTCCATGACTTTTCTTTTCTAGATGAACACCACCATCACTCTCTTCAAACTGCCCTCTCACAGCATGATCCTGGGGCCCTTCATTATACCAGTCACCATTCTCCAGGCTTCTAAATGTTCTTCCTAAAGTATGGTACCCAGAACAGATCACAGGAGTCTACATAAGGTCTGATAAGGGCAAAGAGCAAGAGCTCTCTCCATTTTTTCATTCTTGGTGTTTTGCCTTTCTTAATGCAACCTAAGCTCATCTTAGCTTTTACAACTGCTGTGCTGCATACTGTCTCATTATTAAGCTTGCATTAATTTCCCTCACCTTCAGCCTTGTCAGTTAACCTGTAGCCTTTTGTTTTCTCCCCATTTGTTCTTGTGAAGTTGATGTGGTTTCAGATCTAGACTGTGTCACCCAAATGTTACCTATCCTTTTTAGTTCTGTGCCATTTATCAATTTGACAAGCATAACATTTATGTTTTCAAATCACAGATAAAAACATTAAACAAGGGTAAGAAGAGATCCTGAAGGCATTTGACTAGAGATCTGGGTCCAGGAATATTAAGTCACTGGTCCAAAGTGATGCAACTCTTTGGTAGCAGAGCTGGAATTAGAATTCATGTTCTTGACTCCTAGGCCAAGGCTCTTTCTATTTTACCATGATACTCTGTTATTCAGACAATAAATATTCATTAAGAACTGACTACATACTACGTATTATGCCTAGTTTTGGATATATCAAGAAAGGTAAGCTCCCAAAGTGCTCACCATCTAAAGGGAGAGACCACTTGCAAACAATTATGTACAAACAAGCTATAGATAGGAAAAAGTGGAAATAATCCACAGAGGGAAGGCTGTAGAATTAAGAGAGATTAGGAAAGCTTTAGAAAGTGGAATCTAAGCTGAGACTTGCAGGAAGCCAGGAGGCAGAGAAGAGGGACAACATTCTAAGCCCAAGGGAGCATGAGCCACTGGAAATGCCCAAATCATGAGAAAGATCCCTGCAAATCACATTCCAATGTCTTCAATTGTATCCAGTATATATCTCTTTCTAAAACAGAGGGATCATCAGTGTTATACCAATAATTTACTGTATGAAGGTAGTGTGGATCTCAAGAAAGAACCCATGGATTGGAAATCTAAGTTCTAGCCCTTCCACCAAGTAGCTATGTGACTTTTAGATTAAGATGCTACCTCTCTCAAAAGAAGTGGGTTGGACTATATCAATTTTATTGTCCTAGCTCAAAAATGTTATTATTCTATTTTCTTTTTGGCTTCTTGTTCCCATAAAATGCTTTTCTATCTTGCAGGGAAATCAAACTTTAGTCTTTTGTGTTTCCTTAAATCCCCTTCCAAAAGAGTTCTCGTTAGAAATGGCCGAACAGGTGTGCAATTCAACACAAGACAAAGAGATGCATGTTCAGCTGGGCGGGAAGGAGGAGAGCGGAGTGGGAGTCCCCCTGTGAAAAAATCTGGCCGAGAGTTGGCAACAGCTACAGCTCCAAGAAATGTAACAATTTGCTATATTTTCTACAAACATCAGCTGCTTCTACAAAAGCTCCATGTTTTTCTCGCATGAACAAATTCCACCCCCCTTCCCAGACCAACTCTTAGCATCTCAGCATTTGTAGTGTGTTTGTTAGTTATTGCTTTGGATGGATGTATTTGGGGCAGGAGGGGGCAGAGAAGAGACTAATTTCTTTATTCAGACAGCCCTGTAATACACTAACTCTGCTATCCTGCAAATCTGTCTTAATCACTAAATCAAGATTCCCCTCATACAAGAGGCATCTTGAAAATTGCTTGAAAGTTTGCCAAGCTTCATAGAAATGCAACTTTCCCAGGTACACCAAAAGAATCTGTTAAGAGTCTTGCAAAATAGTTTCCTAATTACCAAGTGGAACATCTGGGGAGATAGCGCTTAGCACAGTGCCTGGGACTTTGTAAGTGCTTAATAAATGCTTGTTCACTATTGATTGACCTATTGACAGATATTTAACAAAGACAGAAAAGGTCCTTCAGATACTAAGATGACCTAGCTCTTCCCAAGCCTAAGTTAAAGCATGTATTACAGGGTGCAGAATTCTAGACTCCTGTATGGCTTTCTAGGATCACAGCTTGCTTCCTTGGTCACCTATCACAGCTGCTAGAATACTTAGGGTGACCAGCATGGGTATTCAGTCTGACAACTGCTCCTCTAGATGCTACAACTACAGCTACTGAAAACCTAGAAGGAAAAAAAAATCTTGTTCTCAAGTTTTGGGCATTGTTCAATGCTTCTGTATCAAAAACTGAGGTGATTTTATCCATGAAAATTTCATTCAAGAAGAGCCACAATCATCTCTGTTCTGCTGCACCCTAAAGATCATGGGACCTTTCCTTTTGACTTCCTACTGAAAGCTTCCACATAGAGTTTCTGGCCTCATAGAGTATGAGTTCTTTGGGAACAGGGATTGTCTTTACTTTCTTTCTTAAGCATAGTCCCAGTGCTTAGCATCATGTTTTGTCCATAATAATCCCTTGACGTCTGTATTTTTCATTCATCCAGACAGCTACATACTTTCCCCCAACCACATTATACCCTTCTATGTCACTGTGACTTGGATTCATGCCTTAGCTCAGGCCATCTCCTCATTGAGCATTTTCACTGGCTCTCATTCCTAGAACTCTCTCCCTCATCATCTTGACCCTCCTGCTCCTTCAATTCTAAGCCAGAGTCACTCTGCAAGAAGTCTTTCTCATTCCTTCTAAAACTTAGAGCCTCCCCTTAAAGATTATCTTCAATTTATCCCACATATCTATCTATCTATCTATCTATCTATCTATCTATCTATCTATCTATATATCAATATATATCTTGCCTATATTATTGTTTGTGTTTTCTCCTTCTCATTAGAATGTGATCTCCTTGAAAATAGTGACTATTTTCCCCTTTCCTTGTGTCCTCAGTGAATAATATAGAGCTTGACATATAAGAGATCCTTAATAAATGCTTATTGATTCGATTTTCTTCCCCAATCAATGCCTTTCTACTTTTCTTTCATTTATGCAAATCTTATCTATCTTTGGGGCACAAATTTCAACCTTACTTCTTCTGCTCTCTGACCAGCCCAACCACTAGACACTATTCCATTCCATGAAGTCCCATCATACTTAATTGTCTTTATGCTCACTTGGCACTGACTCTAGATTGCCTTGAGTTACTGTCTTTGTTATGCCTTCTCAATTAGATTGCAACCTCCCTGAAAGCAGAAACCAGGTCTCATTCTTTGTGCTTCTCACAGCACCTAGTGTAGCAACCACCTATGGCAGGTACTCTAATATATAGTAAGTGGCTTAATTATATCTTGCATATCTATCTACAAACTCTCATAACCTGTGATGGATTGAAGTTGGCTTCCATGTTATGTTAGATACAAAACTTTCTGATTCTAATTATGTTCTATTAAATAAACATTGGACATTTACAATATACAAGGCACTGTGCTAGATATTGGTAGATGTTGTGCTTCATTCTTGAAAAAGACCAAAATGACATAACTAATGTTGGAATCAGAGTACAGTATATCTGAATGTGGCTGATCATACTAATAGGAGCTCAGAAAGCCCTACCACAGGTTAGGTGCAAATATATATTTGAAGTAGTATTGAGGGTACAAAGAGAAAAAATAAAACAATATCTCCCCTGAAGAACTTATATTTTAGTGGGGTGAAATGACATGGAAAAAATAATTAAATATGAAGAAAGAGTACTAATAATTGAGGAGGGAAGCAGGGAAGGTTTCCTGGAGAAGCCCCAAAGTTGAGGTGTGAGGAAGGTTGAAGCTTTTTAGAGGGACAATAAAAACAGATGATTCCAGGTATGAAGACAATTCAGATAGGAAATAATAAATGTCTATTTCGTAAAACGGTATTTGAGTTTAATTTAAACAAAGAATAATGTAAGACTGAAAGGATAGTTCAGGGTTAGGTTGTGGAAGGCTTAGAGGGTTAGAAATCTGTATCTTTTTTTTTTCTAGAAGCAATAGGGAGCCTCTAAAGGTCTTAGAGCATGAATGGGTCAAGATCACTTTGGCTCTAGGTTAGAGAGCCATTTAGAGAGGAAGGAGAGAGCAGAGTCAGGGAAATTAGTTGCTATTTAAATAATTCAACAAATTAGGCTAAGAAAATTGATTAAAATGTTCATGTTTTTAGACCCAAAGATCCCACTCTTAGATGTGATACTAGGTAAAACAATAGCATAGGCCTGTAATATTAATAATAGCCTATATTTATATAGCACTTATATGTGCCAGCCATTGTGGTAAGTGCTTTGAAAATATTATCTCATTTAATCATCACAACACCCTACAAGATGGCTGCCATTATTATCTTCATTTTACAGTTGAAGAAACTGAGGTAAATAGAGGTTAAGGGTCTTGTCCAGGATCCAGAGCTAGTAACTATCAGGATTGGAACTTGGGAACTCAGGAATTGATTCTGGGTCCAGTGTTCTATCCACTATACCACTTGGTTGCCCTATAGTTAGTTGTGGCAGTTTAAAATAACCCAATTCATAGTAATTCAGCCTTTGGAAGAATAGTTTAAAACATTAATGTTGTGTTTCTACTCCTAATTAATCAGTGAAAACTTTCTAACATTGGGTTACAGGGATGGGATTCCAGCCCTGTCCTACAGAAGGTCATTATCCCCTATGTGATTTCCAGAGCAATACAGTATTCTCATGCTGTAAATACAGGGACAGGAGGAGATGCAAAGGCCAGAGTCAACTTGTGAGGTTTATGAGAAACCAAGTTAAATGAGAAAGATTCCATCTTTAATAAAATAAAGAATAAACATGCTTAGAAAAAGGTGTCAATCCCACCCGGGTAAGGTAAAAACAGGGGAAGGTGGTAAGGAGCATAAGTTCTTCTGCATTTCCTATAATATAGCTATTTTTCCCCCTCATTTGCTTCAGTCACCTGAGTGAGTGCCTGCTATTAAGAAAGAAAGAAAAACAATTCCTGTACTTGAGCTTTCACATCTCCAATTTCCCTTGAGGGTTTGAGGAAGGGAACTGTAGATATTATTCCTGCTGCTCCCCATAACATTACTATTCTACCTGATGTGGGTAGGAGCTCCCACTACTTCCTTTCCTGTGTTGCCTCCTGAGGACTTTTTAAAAAGTTAAATTATCACCATACTGGAAAACCCTGCCCTCCAGTTTGATCCCAAGATAACTTCCTCTCTTCCCAAGCCAGAAAGAAATGCAGGTTTCAGGGTCCTATAAAATCTAGGGCCTCTTGCAAGACAGCTAATCCAAGCCTTGGCAGGAGACATTTGCAAATACACCAGGAAGTATATATTCATGTTAACACTTCTACTTTATTTCCTGTTCTTTGATAATATAAGAAGTCCATCAATTAGAAAAAAAAAAAAAGGCTAAATGAACTGGTATGCAAACCTGATGAAAAATTTACTGTGCTATTTGAAGTGATGAATAAGAAGAATTCTGAGAAGCTTGGGAAGACTGATTTCCTGAAGTGATACATATTGAAGGTAGCATAACCAAGAAAACAAAACATCCAATTACAACAATATTAATGGGGCAAAAACTGAACACTATGACCAAGCTTGCCTGTCATAGACACCCTAAAATCTATGTGTGGACCTCTGTTTAAGAACTACTGTTCTCATTACCATTAGCAGCTTGGGAGTAGATATAAAGAATAAGTTTGAGAGTTATTAGGGCATTGGTAATAGCAGGACAAGAAATCAAGGGATTCAAAGGTGGAGGATAAAGCCTAATTGAACTAGTTAACTGTAGAATCAAGTCTTTCAAGAAAGTTCACAATATGGGTGATGGACCAGAAAAACAGGGAGGTATGGACTAGAGGCTAAAGAAAGATAGATTTAGGAAGAAAGAGGCAGAGAGTTTGTTAACTTAAGAATTCAAGATTATTCTCTGCCCTGTTTCATCTGTAGCACAGTCTTTGACCTTTATAACATATCAAGAAATAAATATTTATTAAAATGACGACAAGGTACTGTGGTAGGCACTATGGGGAAAGTGAAGTATATGATAAGCCTCTGTCCTGCCTTCCAGGAACTTAGAAAAACAGTAACATCATCCATTCATTTTATTAAGCTAAATCATATTACTATTAAATTAGCCCAAGGTTATCAAATTAAAACAATAACAAAAAATCTTAGAGTAGTTTAAAACTATTTGGAAGAAATTTGGAATTGGTTTTAAAACGAATATAAAATACATTTTATAGGGGAAAAACTGGTGCATAAACTAATCTGAATGTGTTTTTCAATTCGATGTTAGTTTATTCTGAGCCTTGAAGAAAGACGTAACAAACTGGATTTTCAAGTCGCAAGAGGGGATTTCAATGACAAAAATCCTGAATTACCCCATAAAGTAGATGTCTGGTTGATTTGAAAATTAGTGGTTAGACCAGAGGCATGTGAACATATCTATAAACTTATGTCAAAAAATTTTTTTAAAAGGTGGTATCACATCAAGGAAGGCTTGATAGTGAAGTAATCCATAGTTCCGAGCCACTTTGGTGCTCCCCATTGATAAGTATATTTGTACCGCTTAGTCATAAATATTCTCCTTCAATGTCATAAATGTTCTCCTTCAATGAACATCATTGAGACTTAAGCTCTTTGATAATGTTTTTAAAAATACACAGGGTACTTTTAAAATGACACCGGATATTGCTGTATTTGATTGCTGTGTCTGAGGGCTTAAGGCATTTTATAATGAAAGAGTTATGATTTCGAAAATCCCCCAAATTATAAATAGAGTATTCTGCCTCCTGTTTGGCCCTTTGAAGGTGATACGGCTGCCTTGCTTGTGTACACCACCAGGAGAAGCTCCTCCGTCAGGCATCGTAGCAGCAGTTCATGGGGATGTGAAACAGGATGGATTGTGAATTCAGTTTCCTTAAACTTTCCAAAGATAACATTTGTAAGCCCTAAAACGGAAAGCTGAGGTTAAACCATGGATTTCTGAAAGAGCTACAACTGCCATTACAACATAATAGTAGTGTCTTTTGGCCCTGTTATGGAATTCCATCCCATTATTGTATCCCAGCCAATCTAGTATCCTACAATCATGAACTCAGAACTGGAAGGAACATTACAGGTCATCGAGTCTAATCCTCTTATTCTACAGATGAGGAACAGAAGCTCAGAGACAAATAACCAAGTGGCAGAACTGGGATTTAAACCAGAGAGATTAGAAATAAAGTTCGATAAGCAAACAGACTGAGACTGGTCCTACTAAGCTTTATTGATTTTTCTGACTGATGGTCAATATATTAATTGGAAAATGATCTGTATTATTGAATTACAAGGGAGATAGGCCAAGTTGCATTAATTGAAGTGATCTCATCATAAAATAGTTAATTGGATTGTAAATAATAATAACCTACTTTTTAGAGTTCTTTGAAGCACTCACAAAATACTTTAATTGCATTATTATTATTAATAATAGGAAGCATTTATATAAATATTTGCAAACCTTAAAAATGCTTTGCATAGATTACTTGATCTGATCTTCACAAGAACTCTGAGGGTGGATGCTATTATGATCCCCAGCTTTACAGGTGAGGAAACTGAGGCAGACAGGTTAACTGATATGCCTGAAGTCACATATTTAGTAAGTGTCTGAGGTCAGATTTGAACTTACACTGTTCTGATTCCAAGTCCAACACTTTAGACATTGGTCCATCAACATTATCTTATTTGAGTTTCATAATAACATTGTTATTGTATTAGCAATTCTAATATAGTGAAAGAAATTGAACTTTGGAGAGTGTGAGTAACCTGACTGGGATTACGTGGTAACTGTCAGAAGCAGAATCTGGATCCAGTTTTCTTGATTCCAAGTCTAGGATGCAAATTTGCCTCTTCTATGTAGAAATAGCCCATATGTTGATTTATGTTGGAGCTTGGTTAGGCAGAAAGGCTCCTACAATGGACATATGCACACTTATGCTCACACACCACTGAAAAATGAAAACCTGGCAAGTGGGTGGAGGAGATCTCACTCATCTTCATGCCCCAAGGACATGAAAAGGGGAGATTTAAACTCACTATTCAAAAGAGTTTTAGAACCTCCTTTGGTCTTATGTTCTTCCCTAATAATAATAATGGTAATAATCCCTTCTATTTGTATAGTGCTTTTAACTTTTTTTCAAAACTGCTTTCACATCTATTATCTCATTTCATCTCATAGTGAGCGTTAGTAACAGGAGCATCATCCTAAAAATAAGGTCGGCCAACATCCCTTTCATTTCATGTCTAGCACAGTTCATAGAGAAGCTGAAGTTTTAGTTGAACTCTTCAAAGAGTCAGAGATGTTTGAGTTAACGCCGACTTAAGTCCTCCTGCCTAAAATGCCATTTATGACCTCTGTTTATCCCACATTCAGAAACCAACTATTTGAATAGCATTTGATCACTTTATATTCCCCAAACTGGCAACTTTGAAAACCACTGTCCCTTCAGGTAACCTCCTAAAACCGACATCAGAAAGATGCTGTTGTTGTTCTGTCATGTCCGAATTTTCATGACCCCACTTGGGATTTTCTTGGCAAAGAGACTAGTTTGTGATTTCTTCCTTCAGCTCATTTTACAGATGAAATAAACATAGTTAAAGGACTTGCCCAGAGTCACACATCAAGAAAGTGTCCAAGGGCAGGTGTGAACTCAGGAAGATGAGTATTCCTGACTCCTATGTCAGCATCCTATGTCCTAGGCCACTTAGCTATCCTGCCAGTTCAGTTAGATACCTCATTGCTCTACCTACCACCATCCTTGTCCTTCTCTACAAAATCTTATTTAAGGATCTATTGGGTGCTCCAAGCAAGATGGTGGGATTATATCCATTCAGTCAAGAAGTGCTTATTCAATTCTTTTTTGTACCTAAGGGAGACACAGAGTTATATAAGATTTTCTCTCCTCTCATAAGGCACATATTACAGTCTAGTTGAAGGATAAGCCCCAGTTACACATCATTGTAATACTATTACATGATAAGAATGTTCCTAATCTATTCTAGCAGTCTATTTCAGGAGGTTTTCATAAAATAGAAAGGGTAGGAATATACAGTGATAGGTCTTTATGGTAGTATGTTTTACCTCACTTATTAGCCAAAGACCTAAATCTATCGTTCAATAAGTGTTTATTTAAACATCAACTATGTGTCAAGCACCCTGCTCAGTGGTGAGGATGCAAAGTCACAGAGAAGCTAAAGTCACTGCTGTGTAGTATAGTGTATTCTTGGGGTGGGTTTCAGATGCATACATAGGTTAATACAAACCAGATACAAGGTAAGTTTTAGAAAAAGACAATAGCGCATCTGGCACAGGAGTGGAGGGACAGAAAAGTCTTCATGTAAACAAATGAGGTGTGTTGGAGCAGGAGACGGCTAGAAACTGTCAAGGGAAAAATATCACCAGAAAAGTCACTGAAACCTTGGGCATTATGGCCTTTGGTCTATGGAGGAAAAGAAAATGGTTAGCAATTGTCCTGTGAGAGCCTACCTATAGACTCTTACCTGTAGACCTTACCCATTCCCAGTAGAATATAAGTTCTTTTCATTTTGTCCTTATATCTTTTTAACAGTATCTTGTACATAATGGATTCTTAATAAATATCTCTTATATTAAATTGGGTAGATATGAATGAGATTGCCATTGTCCTATGAGAGCCCACCTATAGACCTATAGATTTAACTCAGCTCTCACAACTCTTTCCCTTCAATGAGTGAGATCCTTCCATCCTGTACTACTTTTCCAGAGGGAAGTGAGCTGTTCCTGAGGTCCAGGGGCTTTATAGAGTTGGGCTAGAATCTTGCTTTGTTTTCTCTCCCTATCACAGCGAGGGACATACTGGATATCATCCCTGAGGTAGTCATCACACAAGCATGGAGAATGAATTTTCTAGAATAGATTATCAAATTTTTTAGAGCAGTGTAGGAGAAAAGAAAGCAGGGTCCAAGCAAAGGCAGTCTGATACAAGGACATAAAGA
>JAJPUD010006819.1:0-22032 GCA_023553655.1 Myrmecobius fasciatus
TCCAAAGATCTATCATACCTAACTTTTCTAACATTTTGTTTACCTCCTTAACTTCTTTCTTATTTATTTTGTGGTTTGATTTATCAAGTTCTGAGAGAGGGAGGTTGAGATCCTCCACTATTATAGTTTTGCTGTCTATTTCTTCTTGCATCTCTCTGAACCTTTCCTCTAGGAATTTCCATGCTATACCACTTGGTGCATATATGTTTAGTATTGATATTGCTTCATCATCTATGGTACCCTTTAGGAAGATATAATTTCCTTCTTTGTCTCTTTTAATTAAGTCTATCTTTGCTTTTACTTGGTCTGAGATCAGGATTGCTACCCCTGCTTTTTTTTGTTCACCTGAAGCATAATAGTTTCTGCTGCAGCCTTTTACCTGTATGTATCTCTATGTTTTTGATGTGTTTCTTGTATACAACATATTGTTAGATTCTGGTTTTTAAACCAATCTGCTATCTGCTTCTGCTTTAAGGGAGAGTTCATTCCATTCACATTCACAGTTAAAATAACTAATTCTGTATTTCCTGCTATCTTATTTACCCTAGCTTATGCTTTTCTCTTTCTTATCCCCTTTCCCTCCTCCCTACTATTTTGCTTTTGATAACCACTTCCCTCAAACAATCCTTCCCCTTCAGAGCCCCACCCACCCTCTTTTTCCCCCCTTTCCCTCCTGTTTCCTTATAAGTACTTCTATTATTCCCTCTGAGCCAAATCTGATGAGATGGAGATTAACCCAATTCTCATTGCCCTCCCTTTTTTCCCCTCAATTATTATAGGTTTTCTTTGCCTCTACATGTGATGTAATTTCCCTTATTTTACCTCCTTTTCCTCTTCTTCCAGTGTTATCCCTGTTATCCCTTTTCTACTTCTAATTTCTTCTTCAGTTTATCATATCATAACAATCATAAAATCGCAATAAACATATCCTAATAATCATAAAATCACAGTAATCATATAATAATAATCATAAAATCACAGTAATCATATCATAATCATAATGTAATAATAGATTCATAAAATCAACCCTCATTCTATAAGTATCTATAACATAAATATAGTTCTCAAGAGTTTTTTTTTTCTTGTTACCTTTTTATGTTTCTCTTGTGTTCTGTCTTTGTAGATCAAATTGTTGTTCAGTCCTGGTCTTTTCAGTAGAAATAGGTGAAATTCTCCTATATCATTGAATGACCGTCTTCTTCCCTGAAAAATAATGCTAATTCTAGCTGGGTAACTTATTCTTGGCTGTAATCCAAGTTCCTTTGCCCTTCGGAATATCTGATTCCAGGCCCTTCGATCCTTCAAAGTAGAAGCTGCTAGGTCCTGTGTGATCCTAATTGTGGCTCCCTGATATTTAAATTGTTTCTTTCTGGCTTCCTGTAATATGTTTTCCTTGGTATGATAGTTCTGGAATTTAGCCATGATATTTCTGGGGGACTTAATTTTTGGGTTTCTTTCAGGAGGTGATCGGTGGATTGTTTCAAGGAGTATTTTGCCTTCTGGGTCTAAAATATCAGGGCAGTTTTCTGTTATGATTTCCTAGAAGATAGTGTCTAGGTTCTTTTTTTTATCATGGCTTTCAGAAAGCCCTATAATCCTTAGATTGACTCTCCTAGATCTATTTTCCAGGTCAGTTGTTTTTCCTAGGAGATATTTCATGTTTTTCTCTGTCTTTTCATTTTTTCTTTTTGTTCGACTGATTCTTGAAGTCTTGATGAGTCATTCATTTCCAATTGTTCGATTCTAATTTTTAATGTCTTATTTTCTTCAGTTACTGTTTTTAGTTCCTTTTGCAATTGACCAATTACATTTTTTTGTTCATTGCATTCTTTTTCCATTTTTTCTATTTTATTTTGCAGTGATCTCATTTCGTTTCCCTATGTTTCTTCTAACTCTCTTTTAAGATTTTTTATTCAATCTTCAAAGAAAGCCTTGTGACATAGAGACAAGTTTATGTCTCTCTTTGGGGCTTTTTCTAGAGTTGCTTTACCTTTAAGGGCCTCAGGATTTGAGGTCTGTTCTTCCCTCTCTCCATAAAAGTTGTCTATGGGGAGAGCTCTTTTTGGTTTTTTATTCATTTTTTTTTAAGGTGTGAGGTCTGTTTAGGGCAAAGGTGGGACAGCTGCTTTAATTTGCCTTGGGGCAGTTCTGCTGATTGAGTTATTTCAGGAACTGGGCAGTTCTGCTGATTGAATTATGTCAGGTGCTGGGCAGTTCTGCTGATTGAATTATTTCAGGTACTGGGCAGTTCTGCTGATTGAATTATTTCTCGTGCTGATCAGTCCTGTTGATTGATTGATTGCTTTAAGGTGCTGTGTAATGGCAGCTAGGTCTGATGCTCATCAGGGTTCAGTGGTTCACAATCTACCCCCCACAAAAGGCAGATCCTCCAAACCACCTGCCCACAATCAGGACAGATTGGTCCAAGAGGCCCGCAGAAGACTCCCAGGTATGTGAAAAGCACAACGCTCCCACTCCTGTTCCGACTCCTGTTCCAGCTCCCTGTTCCAGCTCCCTGTTCCAGCTCCCTGCCCTGGTCTCCCTGCACTGCAGTCTGGGTTCAGAAGACCACCCCCCTGCCCAATTAAAAGAGATCTGTTTTAAGGTTCTTCCAGAGTATCTTCTTCTAGAATCGTGTTGTCCTCCAGATAGCGTGGATTTTTTTGCTTCAAAATCAATCTAGAGGCTTCATATGTTGTTGGTTTGAGGGAAGGTTAGAGGAGGTTACAGAGACTCCTTTCTGATCTCAGCCACCATGGCTTCACCCCCGGAAGGACAGCCCACAAATATTTATTAAAGTGCATTTAAAACTACTTTAAAAAGTTAGCTTCTGTAAGAATTTGTAGCTAAGTAGAATTATGCAAACAATTCATTTTTGTATAAATCTGTATATTTATTTGAATAATTTTTTTTTCACTTTAGAGTGTGATCTCTTAGGGAAACTACCATGTTTTTTCTTTACCACACTAATCCTGGACCTTTCAATACAGTGTCTTATGTTATCTTCAGGCTGAATTTTGTTTAAATCGGTTTTGTTTCACCTTGATTTATCATCAGGTATAAAGTATCTCCTTTCTTATAGAAGAGGGAACATGAAAATGATGATTATATTGGAGAACAAATACATGAATACACTTACCTGAAAGCAAAAACAACTTAATTAAGCTGATTCTGGCATGTAAAGTAATGACACAATTTATTGTTTGGGGATTGCTTGGTATAATATTGCAGCCTGGAAACATGTAATTTTTATGTTAAACTATCATGAGTAAATATTTAATTATTAGGACCTTTTAAAAAAAAGCAGGTTTTTAAATCTCCTTTCCCCTAACCTCTCCTAACCTTCTTTACTTCCCCTTCTCTCCCTTCTCTTTTTCCCTTTTTGCTACTCCCTCCCTCCCTTTTTCCTTCCTCCTTCACTTCCTTCCTCTCTTTTTCCTTCCTTCCTTCTTCCTTCCTTTCCTCCCTCCATCTTTTTTCCCTCCCTCCCTCCCTCTTTTTCTCTCTCCTTCCCTCCCTCCCTCCCTTGCTCCCTCTATTTCTTCCTTCCTCCCTCCTTCTATTCCTTCCTTCCTTCTTTCTTTCCTTCTTTCCTTCCTTCCTTTTTTATTCTCTTCTCTTCCTTCAATTCATTCCTTGTGTTTTGGAGGTGTTAAGGGTTTGGAGAAAGTACTAATGTGACTCAGAAATTTCAACTACTAATCTCATTGATATTAGCTTATTATCCTCAATTACATCTGCACCTTTGTAATACAATAAAATATTCAGGGTATATTTTGGTTTTATATTTTTATCAACTATTTTTAAAATCTCTGTCATTTTTTAAATAATGGAGTATTCTATGATAAAGAGTTGATTTTCTTTAGCAAAATCTTTAGGATTACCTATCATAATGTATTCTGAATCTACTACCTTAAAACTTAATTTAAAATAAATTATGTCCAGTTAAGAAAAATATTAATGAGCATGAAATTTTAATACATTTGTTAATGTATCTTTTTATTTTAAAATCAACTAGTATTTTATATTCACAATGTGCCTTATCAGATAATATTTTAAAATTAGTAGAAGTTTTGAGTTTCTATGATGGAGAGTTATTAAAGTTCTTTGTAAAGATATTATAGAAATATTAAACATGTCTTCCAAGAAGCATTGTGAGAAAATAATTTGAAGGTGGATTTTCTTCCATTCTAATTTGGTTGAAAGCTATTTTCAAGGTGACTTTCTGTGATCATTCATTTTGCTACAAAGTAATTCATTCACTTGATCAAACTTTAATACTAAAGATTTCCTTAGAAACTTTACTTTTTTCATTAGACAGCAGTTTGATCATTGATAGTTTTAATTCTCCAATAAAGTGATTTTTAAAAAATCCATGTTTTTCTTGAGAATAAAAACTTACTTTTTCATTGTGTGAACTTTGCTTCCTTTTCTTGAAGATCAGTCTTTGCATGTTTAATTTTAATTGAATCTGGTATTGTATATATAAACGAAAGTTTGATTCCTGGCAGCATATATGAGGAAAAGAAGGAACTGAAAGTGGGTCATAGCAAGTGACAGTTTTGATCTGCAGACTATGGCTTCCAGAAATGCTAATGGTCTTTGAGGGGAAAAGAAACAGGACTTTTTAAACACCAGTCAATGACTAGGCAGTGAAATCCTTTTATGTTACCATTCCCTAATATTTCTGTAATTGAATTCTAGTTGAAATCTAGTTCTTTAATGACTCAGAGTTGAAAGGGTCTTTACAGTTACTTGTCCACACGGTTTTCAAACAAAATAAACCTATCTATCCTCTAAGCAATCTAAGAAAATGTTTCTTTTCCATCCCACTTTGTTGTAGTTTTTATAATACATTTTTGACATCTTTGTGGATTCTGATATAAGACAAGTTTTTTGTAATGATATAAACATATCAAAAACTGATCAATTCTTCACCACCTACAGGGGACAAATAGCAATCTGGAAGTGTCTAGTTCTCATTTGCCTTTCCTTCAAATGGAGTGGAAGTTTTGATGAGATTATCCAATGTGTAGTTCTAGGAAATATTGAAAAGTGCAATGATCATAATGCCATAATGTGAGCTAGGACATTTTAAAATAAGAGTTTGTAGTCAAAGAAGATAAGATGCTTGTGAATATGTACTTCTCTGGAAAAAAAAGCAAGATAGAATGAGAAGGCTTAATGCAATGGAAGAACCATGGACCATCTGGGGAAGAGCTTTGTCATCCCATCCAGAAGTAAAGAAGATCAGTCACTGCAAATCCCTAGAAAATACTGCTGCTATACCCAGTTTGAGAAATAGTATGGAATTATAATGCCCTAAGGAAACCTTTAGGAAACTTTTATTTGAAATTGAAATTATAGCTTTGCTGAACAATAGTTGTCAGTGCCATATATATATATATATACACATATACATATGTATATATATATACACATATACATATGTATATATATATATACACATATACATATGTATATATATGTATATATATACATATGTATATATATATATATATATCTCCACACATACAAGAGAGAACACAGATTTTGTGCTGATATCTATGTAAAGTTTATTCATTCTTCCACACCTCTGGTCGCTGTTTTAGCTCGCTGTTTTTCCCAAGCACTTTTAAGGTATGAGCGAAATATCAGGATATAGACTTAGTTCATAAGACCTCCACAATGAGTCCATAATTCTTTAAACAAGTATTTATTAAGTATTTTTTATGTGCCAGGCACCAAGCTAAGCACTTTACAAATATTATCTTATTCAGTCTTCACAATGGAAGTTAAGTACTATTATCTCCATTTCACAGATGAGAAAGCTGAGTCAGATAGAAAATCAAGTAATTTATCCAGGGTCACATAGCTACTGAGACCAGATTTGAATTTGTTTTTCTGACTTGAAGCTCAGAGTTCTTCCCCTTGTGACACTTGCTTCCCAAACTAGTTCAAAATTTTGTAATTCAAATATTCAACAATAAATTCTTCCAGTTTTAGTTTAAGACAATTTTCTTTTGTTCCTTTCTTGATGGAGGTGCAAAACATTCCGTCAACATCTTTGAAGGGAACACTTAAAATATATGGTCAGGAACAGAAATTAACTCCCTTCCTTCTAGTGATTGCAAACTTCAGTCTGATGGTTGTACCAAGACAAACTGTTACTTGGCATGACCAATTGTTAATCTCAACCTAATTATGTTCTACCAAATCTATACAAGAAATAGTTCTGCATACTGCTTTCTCCCCCATTATTGAATTGATAGCTGGGTAGTATTAGTTTCTAAAAAAATTCTGTACTTAATCTCTTGCTAAATATGTTTTTTAATTATAAAAGAGGCAATACTTAAAGTGATACTTTCAGGTCTCAAGGACTTCTGGGTACAGTTGCTCATTGTTCTGTTAACTCACAGACTTCTGAAGAAGGTATTGATTCACAGAACTCATATGTTATGAAGTGGCATCCAAGTCAGGCTGTTTCCATTGATTTGCCACCAGATCTAAAGCTTAGAGAATCCACTTCTAGTTTAGGGTCTGACAAAATCTACATTGAAAATTCATATCCAGGTAAACTTGTCTGTCAAATAGCACAAATAGATAGAATATTGGGCCTCAATTATTCATCTAGTGTCTCTGGAAAAGTATGAATTAATTTGTGGCTAGTAAATAATCAGTGAAATATTTAGTCTTTGTTTTTGACTATTCTGAACCATACTTCAGCCTTATGTTTTCTGACTCAAGTAAACTTAGTACTATTGCTTAAGTAATTCTTTATTATTTAGTAGTCATAGTTTTTTTGTTATTTAATAATTTTCAATCATATCTAACTGTTTGTGACTCCTTTTGGAGGTCTTGGTAAAGATCCTGTAGTCTTTGCCATTTTCTTCTCCAGTTCTTTTTAGAGATGAGGAAACTGAGCCAAACAGGGTTAAATGACTTGCCTAGAGTGATATAGATATTAAGTATTTGAGACAGATTAACTCATCTTCCTGACTCTAGGCCTAATACTCTATCTATTGCATCCCCTAGCTACCCCAATTTTAGATTTACAAAAACTCAAATAATTAATTTTGGAAAAGATCTCTGAAGCCATCTAGGTCAGAGCTTCTTATACCTTTTCTTTATGTTATCATGGTTCCCTTTGGCTGTCTAGTGAATCCTATGAAATCCTTCTCAGACTCACATTTTTGATGCACAATATAAAACACATGAAATCACAATTTTGTAGATTATGCAGTTGCCAAATTTTTTTTATTATTTTCATTTATTTGTTATTTTGTGAGGCCGTTGTGGTCAGTTGACTTGCCCAGGGTCACATAGCTAGTAAGTATTAAGTTTTTGAGCCTGGATTTGAATTCAGGTCCTCTTGATTACAGGGATGGTGCTCTATCAACTGCACCATCTAGTTGCATACTCCTCTCTCCACCACTCCGATTTTTTTAAAAGGAAGTTCATAGATCCAAGGTTAAGAACTCCTGATAGACTAACACATCCTTGAAAAAGAGGTCCCTCCATAAAATTCTAATAAGTGTTCATTAATTTAGTTTTTGCTTAAAGACTTTTAGTGAGAGAGAACCTATACCCTTTTGAGATTACTCATTCCAGTTTTGATTAGATTTAAGTTTTAGTATATTTTTCCTCATGTCAATTCTAAATCTGCCTCTGCAATTTTCATCAATTCATCCTAATTCTACTTTCTCAAGCCATACATCAATACCCTTTTCACATGGCAGACTTTTAATAAATACTTCAAGGTAGCTATTATGTATCACCATTTCTACCCAATTGGTCAAATTGCAGACATAACAACCTCATTTCCTTCTTTTGGGTTTCATGAAGGACTTGTAATGCTTTCTATCTTTCAGTTTACTTTTTAAAATATGGTCCTCAAAGTTGAACACAATTTAATCTTTTTGATCATCCAAAAAAGCTTATTCAGATTATGTTTTAGTTTTACAACATAAAATGTAGGCTTAGAGACTGTAGAGAAAAGCCCTTTTCTGGATATGCTGGGAGATTTAATTCATAGTTTCAATATATTCTTGCTGTGAAGTCCTGTGATTTTTTAAAAAAAACTGTAACTTGATGATCCTTATGCTATCTGTACTTCATTTTTAGTTATCCAAGCTTTTTCCCATATTAATTTGTAATTTGGAGTTTCTGTAGTTTGCTTTGTCACCAAGATCAAACCTATGCAGATATGAAAAAAATCAAAATAGGAGTAAAACACTATTTAGTGTTACTGTTGATTTAGAAAGGGCTCAACCCTTTCATTTTTTAAGACGAGGAAATTGAGACTTAGTGAGGTTGATTGTACCTTGATCAAGCTACATAGGTAGCAAATTAAAGAAGTAGAAATTTAAATCAAGTTCTCTGACTCCATATCCAGTGAAATTTATATCATTCCACACTGCTTCTCGATGAGTTTAGTGCTTTGTTGAGCTATGAAGCTGAAATTTCCATTTACCATGATGACAGTTTAACCACCTAGATAAACCAAAGCAAATTAAACCAACCATTTTTTTAAATGAAGTCCAATTTTAACATGGTCATAAAGTTCTTCCTTCAGTCTATTATTGCATTCTTGTACTCTTTCAGTACTGCCCGCTCACTTAAAAAAAAAGAAAGAAAAATCCAATTATTTACATATATCTAGAATTTAATTTCTGGGGCTCTATTTTAGCTGGGAGCAAAAAGGGTAGGACTCCATCTTTGTTCTTTCTAGCTACCAAGATGTTTTACAATCCTTGCTAGTTTCTGTGGTGGCTTTTGAAGGCCTCAGGTGATTTTATTCAATCACCATGTTAATCAGTAACATGTAGGAATCATTGATTGCATCCAGAACTGTGATCCCAAAAGTGAAAGGTTCTTTTTTTTTTGCATTTCCTGCACTCCATATTCTTCTTACTTATGTGATTTTGTGATGATGTGATGGTGATTTATATTATAGTGGAAAGTATTGAATTGTGGCTTAATAGAATGCATCTTTGATTAATATGTTAATATGAGCACAATTTAGAATGTATTCCATAAAGAAAAACAAAAAAGAAAGCCTTTCAAATAATTTGCAAGGACTGAGTTGTACATGTCCTTTGTAAGTAAATCCAATCTAGGTTTATTGGAGCAGCTGTCTGAATAACTAAGATACTCTGGTGTGGAAGCACCTAATTCCCTACTGTTGCCTTATGCCTTTCTAATTTTTCCCTTGTGATCATAGTTATAAAAACTAATTTCCAGAGGGTCTTGTGGATCATATTAGTAGCTTTGTGTTATAATAGCAATTTCATATTGCATTGGTATTCATTTTCACTAATACAGAATAATCAAATCAGCACCTCTATTATTATACTGTTGAAATAGAAAATAATGGGAATGTAATGCAAAACTGCTAATGTGATGAAACTCTCTTATTGTGTTAGGGTAAGAATGTTCTTCTTTCTTGTTCCAGCTCACTTGAAACAGTGATTGAGTAAGGAAATGGAAAGCATTTCTACATCTGTGATAAGGCACCTTGTACATCCTTCATTTGAATACGTAATTGTCTTTTTATGGCCCAGGGGGTGTTTGCTCACACACTTGTATGCCTTCTCTCCAGCTCTTTTCTTTTACACTGGTGAGCATGATGCTACATGGACCATTTCAATACTGTTGTTTTTTAATCATGAGTAACATTTGATGTCTCTCTGCCTCTAGAATAAATTGATCACATTTTCTTTTATGTTCATTTAGATCTTCTTCATTAGATATATTACATATATAGGTAATATGTATATGTGTGTATATTTTGC
Source organism: Myrmecobius fasciatus (assembly GCA_023553655.1). NCBI lineage: Eukaryota > Metazoa > Chordata > Mammalia > Dasyuromorphia > Myrmecobiidae > Myrmecobius > Myrmecobius fasciatus. The sequence goes on from JAJPUD010006819.1 coordinate 9,795, forward strand.
AGCATATGAATAGAGCTTTTAGAGTACATTGTTAGAAAGTACAACAAGCCCCCTGAAGGTTCAGATTTGACAGGGATGTTAGGAGGCAGGTCAAGTGACTGCCTAATGAAGATGAATGAAGAAAATTGCTGGTACTAGGATCACGTGGTGGGCACTCAGCCCAGGTTGTTGAAAGTGTGATGGAATCTCACAGCTTCATTTATCAGTGTCATATTTGGGCTAAAAGTGAGCAGTATTGTTCTCATTTCTCCCAGATGGATAGGTCAACTTTAATATTTATTGCTCTTGTAGAACATTTGTTTGATGTATTTCCATTAGCTAGGCAATAATAGAAAAGCAGTGGAGAGAAACATAAAACAGTTCCTTTCCTATTCAGTTGAAATACAGCATATACTAATGTATAACTGTAGCTAGTGGTGTCATTGATTTTTCTCCCCTCTCTTTTTTGTTTGATAGCATGATTATATATAAATATAAATATATATATGCATATATATGTAAAAGAATACTATGAAAAAATGAGAAAATAACTCATGTAATATAGAATGAGCAGCTATTGGGGTAGGAATTTTGTTACTTCTTAATTTTCATGGTTCTGTAATATAATTGGTGGATTTCTCTGCTGAGAGGTATTACCTCTTTTGTTATCTATGAAGATCCTAGCATAATGCCAAATGCCAGAAATGAGAATTGAGTGGAATAGAGTAGAATGTACTTAGCTTTCTATAATAAATTATTATAACTCAAATTATTCTTCTACTATAGCTAGCTATTTTCTATTTCTGAATATCAATGACTATTTTTGTCATCTTTGTAGATATTAAAAGGACCTTGTTATTAAAAGAGTAAATTTTCTCACATTCCAAGTTTATAAAATATAAACTTCTAAGCAGAGAAATCTACTAGTTATACTACAAAACCATATATCGGTAGATCTACAGAAACACCTAATTGCCAGTTTATTAACTGATTTTCACATACTTTTCTGTAATCTGAACATAAGTATGTTATTTTATACTGCAGAATAAACCTAGTGTTTTGTGAAGCAGGTGTTGTCTTAAGTGCAGAGCAAACATCCTAGCCATATGTTTCTATAATTTAAATTAATTTAGTACAGTCATACTGTTAATCTTTAGTGACTTGTTGATTGGCATTTTGCAGACATATTTCTGGAAGGCACCCAATACCATTTTCTGCAGCCTTTCTGGCAGTAGCAAAGAGCAACATTTCCACAAATTGGAATCTTGTACAGCACTGGGAAGTGAGCCAAGATTTAAATTAGACAATAACCTCTGCTCTGTATATAGCTTCTATTCTTCAGCTGTAGGCAGAGTGATTTGTTTAATACAGTCAGCCCTGTAGCATATAATAGACTGATATATGAGTCACTCCTTGGCAATGTGTTTCTTAAATTTATATAGATTGAACAACTGGTTGGTAATGTACTTAGTTACAGTTGTGCAAACAATAACTATTAGCAGGGCTGGAACAGGCCTGGAAAAACTGCATTTGGTTGGTATTTGTTGTTGAAGATTCAGAAATATTGTAAGAACAATCCCTCTTTTGAGATTAAAAGGAAGGCTATTTCATAAATTTGAGTGTGCTCCTTTAGAAAAGTGACCATAAAAGTTTTATGCCATAGTTTGAGGCTTCTCATTTTCTCTTTGTATAAATATTGAATTTGAAAATGTAATTTTGCCTCAGAAATTAGACTTAACATCAGTTTGCATTTGTGGCAACATAATTTACATGGAGTTTAAAAACATTGGCAACTCTTGAACAATTATTACATTGTTATGCATGTGTCCGTATGTTCAGGTTAGACTGTGATTTCCTATGAGTCTGTTGAAAGAAATCTTTCTTATTCGACAAAGATCTTTTCTTAAGGGGAAAGCTTTGGCTTCAAGTTCAGTTCATGTTTATTTAAAAGATTAAAATCATTAGACCAAATCTTACTTTTTGTCCAAAAGAAAATTGATTTTGCTCACCATAAAAGTGGGGTCTGAAAGGGGATATTCAGGAACACGCAAATAGAGGAGAAGTAGAAATCTGTTTGAGCAGCTGAACAAAGCAATTCTGTTTTTAACCACTGAACATTTACTTAGCCGTGGTGTGAAAATCTCTATCTCTGAACAGAATTGTCACCTGTCTTTAATACTTCTTTTTTTGTAGGCAAAGAGGATTATTTTAATCTGAAATATTTTAGTAGTGTTACTTCTGCCCACTCTATTGATAGTTTAAAATATGTTCCCCATAAATATTGATTGATGCAAAGAGTTCTTTCATAGCAATTTATGATATAAACTATATATGCTGCATGTGTTGGATGGAAGCCAAACAGTAGTAAGTAGCAAATGACATGCCAATCAAAAAATTATTGGTATAATTATAACCTGGAATAATGCAGTATCTTATCTGGAAGTGTCAACTAGATATAAGCCAAGTCTTTGTCTTTTTAAAGTTAATTTTATTTTTTGTTTGCCCTAAGTTAATTCTTACTCCCAAAGGTTCATTTAAATTGCATAAAGGACAAGACAATTGATGGTATTATAAAGTTAAATAATCTCAGTGATATTAATAATATAGCCATTTACATATTAAGCTTGTTATTTTATACAAACATGTAGATATATTTTGTGTGTATATGTGTGTATATGTGTATGTATATGTGTGTGTGTGTGTTTATATTTACACACACACACAATTATTAGTTGGGGAAAAAGAAAGTATCTGAGACATTTCAAAAAAATACATTTATATTAAAATAGAGTACAAGACTTTCCCCCTTTTTTGCCTGTTTCATTAATAATGGCATTAACATTCTTTTCCAAATGTTAGCACCAATGATAATTAAGTGGACTCATAGTCTTCAAGCCATTATTATTATAATAGAGAGATGACATTCAAATACTGTATTTCTTTTCCTCCAGTTACTTAAACTGGATAATTTCTAGTTGAGTTTCTGGGAAACTTGAGGAATAAGCTTTCTGTTCTAAGATTCTTAAGGTAAATATCATCTGAATGTGAGTAGAGAATGAACATGCATGACCATCTATTATAGGCTCCAGAAATGAATGAGTGAATGAATGAATGGTAAATATTTATTCAGATCTACTGGGGCAGATAGATTGCCTCTAGGAGCACTATCCCACCTTCCCCTAGCATAGCATCAGACACAAAGGTCTCTTGTGGGCCAAGGGTAACATCAGTATAGCACTAGGTAAACAGCCAGGGCCTATGGACCCTGACATAAGAAGCATGAGACAGTGCCATTTCCACTCCAGAAAAGAGCTCCAATTTAAAAGAAAGGAAAAAGATAAACAAAAGATGAACAAGCAACAACAACAACAAGGATCTGGCCATAGAAAGTTATTATGGTGACAGAGAAAATTAAGACACAAACTTAGAAGAGGATAAAAATGTCAAAACATTTATGAGCAAAATCCCAAAGAAAAATGTGATGTGGTCTCAAGCCCAGAAAGAAGTCATGGAATAACTCATAAAAGAGCTTAAAAATCATATAAAAGAGATAGAAGAAAAAAATGAAAAAAAGAAATGAGTCATATAAGAGAATTATGAAAAAAGTCAACATCTTGGAAAAAGCAAACTGCTTAAAAAGTAGAATTATCCAAATGGGAAAAGGAAATACAAAAATTTATTGAAGAAAACAACTCCTTAAAAAGTTCAGTTGACCAAATGGAAAAGGAAGCACAAAAGCTAACTGAGGAAAACAACTTTTAAAATTTAGAATTGGGCAAGTGGAAAGTTTTAACTTTATAAGAGACATCAAGAATTAATCAACAAATTGAAAAGAATGAAAAACAATAGAAAAATGTAAAAATCTTCATTGGAAAAACAACTAAACTGGAAAATAGATACAGGAGAGACAATGTCAAAAATTACTGGAGTACTTGAAAGTCATAATAAAAAAGGGGACCTGGATGACATCTTTCAAGAAATTATCAAGGAAAGCTGTCTAAGATATCCTAGAAGCAGAGAGCAAAATAAGTATTAAAAGATTCCACAATTACCTCAGAAGAGAGATCCACAAATAAAAACTCCAAAATATTGCAAGTGGTCAGAAAAAATAATTTAAACATCAGGGAGCCACAATCAGGATTAGCAACTTCAGCATTTAAAGGATCAGAGGTCATAGAACATGATATTCTGGAAGGTAAAGGAGCTAGGACTATAATTAAGAATCATATACTCAGCAAAATTAAGCATAATACTTGAAGGGGAAAATGGTCATTAAATGAAATAGAAAGTTTTCCATAAGAAGACCTGAATTGAATAAAAATTCTGTCTCCAATATCAAGACTCAAGAAATGAAAAAAGGGAAGAAATTAAAACAAGGGATTCAATGGAGCTGAATTATTTACACTCCTATATGGGAAAGTGATATTTATAATTCTTAAAAATTGTATCATTAATAGCATAACTAGAAGGAATACATGCAGGCAGAGAGTATGAGTATAAGGTAAATTTAAGGGAATTATATTAAAAATAATTAAGAAATAAAGTGGAATAGACTTGGTGCAGAAGAAAGGGAGAGATAAAATGCAGTAAATTTTTTTCACATGAAGAGGTGAAAAAAATGAAGGGAAAGATGGGAAAGTGGGTGATGGATATTACTTGAATCTCACTCAATCTATATTGGTTCAAAGAGGGAATAATACACACAATCAGATGAATATAGAAATTTGTCTTACCCAGCAAGAAAGTAGGAGGAGAAGAGGTTAAATAAAGGGAGAGGACTGACAAGTAGAGGGAGACAGTAGATAGAAGCAAAACTCTGTCAAGGGAGGAAAAGGTGAAAGGAGAGGGAGAATAAGCAGGAAAAGTAGGATGGAGGGAAATACACAGTAATCATTACTGTAAATGTGAATGGATTGAACTCTCCCTTAAAATAAAGATAGCAAAGTAGATCAAAAAATCAGAATCCTAAAAGATGTAGTTTACAAGAAACACACTTGAAGTATATCCACACACATAGAGTAAAGTTAAGGGACTGGAGCTTATACAACCTATTATTAAACAAAAGCAGGGGTAGCAACCCTTATCTGAGACAAAGAAAAAAGGCAAAAAAGATATAATTAAAAGAGATCAGAAAGGAAACTAAATCTTGCTAAAAGGCACCATAGAAAATGAAGTGCTATAAATACTAAGCATATATATGCACTCAAAGGGGAAGTTACGTGAATTGCAGATTTATGACCCATAGAGAGAGAGCATTACAAAATGTAAAATACATTATTTTGATTATATTGTTTTTAAAAAGCATTTGCACAAACAAAACCAATGCAAATAAAATTAGAATAAATCAGAAAACTTAGAAACAATCTTTATAGCAGTATTTCTGATAAAGGTCTCATTTCTCAGATATAGAGCACTGAGTCAAATTTATAAGAATCAAGGCATTCCTCAACTGATAAATTGTCAAAGGATATAAACAGACAGTTTTCATTTGAAGAAGTCAAAGCTATCTAAAGACAATATGCAAAAGTGCTCTAAATCACTTTTGATTAGAGAAATGCAAATTAAAAACACCTCTGAAGTACCATCTCACACCTATGAGATTGGCTAATATGAAAAAAAAGGAAAATGATAAATGCTAGAGAGAATGTGGGAAATTTGGGACATTGATCCACTGTTGTTAGAGTTGTGAGCTGATCCAAGAAATCTGGAGACTAGGTGGAAACTATGTCCAAAGAGCAATCCATTTGATGAAGGCATTCCCTTTGATTCAGCAATACCACTACTAGATCTGTATCTCATAGATATCTTAACAAAGAAAGAAATACCTACATAATCAGATAGCAATCCTTTTTGCAGTGGCAAAATATTGGAAATTGAGGGGATAACCATCAGTTGGGGAATGTGTGAACAAATTGTGGTAAATGAATGTAATGGATACAATAAAAAATAACAAACAGGTAGATTTCAGAAAAAAAATAAAAAAAAACTGGAAATACTTTTATGAACTGACACAAAGTGAAATGAGCAGAACCAGAAAAACATTGTGTGATTATCACTTATAAATGACAACTCTTCTCAGCAATACAAGTATTGCTAACCACATAACCAAAGCAAATACAAAAGACTATATATAACAAGATAATTGATGGACTCTGAAAACAAATCAAAGCAGACTTTTTTCACTTACTTTATTTTTTTCTTGTTTCTTTTTCTTTAGATCTGTTTCTTCTTTCTTGACTGTGACTAATTTGGAAATATGTTTTACTTGATAGTGCATGTATCACATATCAGATTATCTATCATTTTGAGAGGAGTTATGGATGGAGAAAAATTTGAAACTCAAAATCTTATAAAATGAATGCTAAACATTATCTTGACATATAATTGAGGAAAATAAAATTAAAAGCCACATTAGGTAAGTATGGAGTTAGGCAAAGATATTTTCTTTGAGGAGATAAGTTTAGGATATGTTTTTTTGTCACCTTTGTAATATAGGGCATACATTGGCAGAAGAGAAATGGAATTCAATCAAGTGTCAAGAGTAGTAAATGCCAACACAGAGATCTGGGTGAATAAACTATAATAACAGCAAGCAGTTTTTTTTTGGCCATACTGAAGAATTCATGTAGTTTGGGGAGAGGATTATGATAATGGAGAAATGTATAGCTGTAGCCAAAGTAAGTGATACTATTTTGAAAACTTAGCAGAATATCCCTAATCTAAAGATTGAAATAAAAAAAATAAAACAGGTGATGATGATTATAAAGTATATAAAGGACATTTTAATGTACCTGTTATAAGTAATATGACATTTGCCCTTTTTTTTTACTGAGTTAAGAGTCATGGTAATTGCATGTTAGGGTGAAAATTATTACTTGTATTCCAGTTATTTGAGAGAATCTTTGCAGAGCAGGTGGAATCTTAACAGTTGAAAAGTGGTGGTTTGAACAGAAAGGGAAATAAAATTAGCAGTATGATATAGTGGGAAAAATGTTGAATTTGGAGACTTGGGATCTGGGTTTGAATACAGGGACTACTACACATTATATGTATGCCTTTGGGAAGTCATTTCTCTCTGGGACTCATTACTCTTGTCTGAAAAATGAGAGGACTAGAAGAACAAGATTAAAGTTCTTAGCCTGGAGTCCATGGTTTTATTTTAAAAAATATTTTGTTACCCATTATCCATATTTTATTATAATTGATTTATTGTATAATTCTATGTTTTTATGCATTTAAAATATTACTCTAAAATGGAGTCCCACAAGTTCCACCAGATAGCCAAAGAAGTCCACTACAGAGAAAATTTTAACCCCTGAATCAGATACTCTTTGAGATCCTTTTCCAACTCCAAATCTGTGTTTTTAGACAAGGTACAGGTTGAGAGAATGCTGTGGAGTGGGAGCAAGATGAAGAGATAAAAGGAATGAAACTTGAATAAATTTATTTGCAAAGAACAATAGAACTGACCAGTAGAAATAGTCAAAGATAAATAAGAGAACATTATACTTTGTCAAATGTTTGTATTGGATTCCCTTTCTTCCATCTTTCTCATGGTTAACCATCCACATTCTTAGATGATGCCTTTTCATCCTCCTGTGGTTTTTTTTACAAATGAATTTTTTGTGTATTTCAATTTCCTGAGAGTTTAACATTATAGACTTCATTATGTGATTCTCTTTCATTGGTGAACTGAACTAGAACTAAAATGCCTGACTTTTTCTCCATTGGCAAAAAGCCAAAAACACAAAACAAAACAAAATAATCTATTTACTTTGGTAGTTATTGATACAAAGGACTTAATCTTTTGTGACTCACCAAGTTAATATTTTTCATTTTAATACTTTATCTTTAATTTCCATTATAGTCTTGCCTCTAGGTTACTCTGTTAAAATTACTCAGGAACATTGTGGCAATAGTTCTAATTTCTCTTCTTCTTCTATAAAGTCCACTTGTTTCACAGCACATTTCAAAATCTCCTGACAGAGTACTTTATTAAACATGCAAGCATTATTTATCAGGTGTGAGTACTGACTAAGCAAAAGGAAATAATGTATTGATCAATTGTTCTAAGTTGAATGTGAACACCATGTAAGCACATGCTTGTATTTCACTTTTAAGACCAAGGGGGCCAGGTAAAACACTCATTTTCCCACTTAGAAGTTGGATATTGGGATTTTAGAACTGAAATTAAGAGTGAACATTTATCAAGTGTGTTATTTGATCTACATTGTGTCTCATAAAATAGTAACTAAATTGTAAATTGAAAGTAGCTGAAGGCAGAAAAATGCATTGTCTTGTGAGTAAGAAAGTAGAAATCTTTGTTTAATTATTGATCATTTAAATCTAAAATGATAAAGATAGTTTTTGAATAGTTTAAAAAGTGAAGGTTCAACTTGCTGTGTTGTTATTAAAATTATTAGAGAAGAAAAAAGGACATGGCTGGATTTAAAGAAATTTTATTTTAGATTTGAAAGTTAAGAATTTAAAAAATTAGAAATTGAAGTGTGATTCCTAGTTTTATTAAAGAATTCATGTTATAATATTTTGTGATCCTTAATTAGTCACTAACCTTCTCAATAATTTGGGAAATTCTCTAAGACCAAATTGTAGAGAATGTACAAACTTTCTTTGGTAGAAAACATGTTCTTATCTAAGAGATATTAATACAAAAGAAATAAGCCCTTCAGTCCCTCTCTCTATGCTTCTTACTTAAAAATAATTCATTAGTGTATTAGTATAGTAGTCCTCCAATTCCAACTACATCTAGTTTTTCAGGAACACAGCTAAAAACATTTAATATATGTTTGAAATTCCACAGTCCACATTTAGAATATTGTATTAGTCTTTTTACTGTAAAAGGAGATTAGAAGAGATGTCCTGACTTGATTACTTATAAAAACAGGAGAATTACCCTGCTTGCACCTTTGAGGGAAAGGTGAGGAAGTCTTTAAACACCATTTGCCCAAATCTCTGAATGCCAGTGAGTATCTTCCATCAAGAAGTAAAGGACCTTTCAGAAGAATTGTCAATAGTTATTTCTTGATTAGGCTATAAGTCTTCCCAAACACTGTCGGTGTTTCTTCCATAGATTTACAACTTTCCATATCTCTTTCTTCTCTGCTTATAATTTTCATCTAAAATTTTAAATTCATGAAATATTTGCCATCCATCCCTTCTCTTAAATCCTCCTCCACATTGACCTCTCTGCCTTTCACATTTTCCCTAATTAAAATGTTACTGTTAAAAGAGCCCTCTGGTCTCCCTGAATTGACTCCCATCATTCATTAATTACTTTAACAAATTTAAACACTGTTGTAGTCATTTAACTTCTGACTTTACTCCATTATTCTGTTATTAATATTTTACATTCTTCACTTAAATATCACAACATAAGTATTTGTACAGTGCTTCTTTCAATTATTTAGATGCTTAAAAATCTATTTGAACCTCATAATATAAAGGGAGTGTCATGGAGTAGTAGATAGAAGGCTGGATTAGCAATCATGAAGATCTGGCTTTCATTTCTAATATTTAGCAGTTTATGTGGCCTGAACAAGCCAATTTACTACAATGAACTTCAAGCCATTCTCTTAAGACACTTTTGCAAGCCAGGTTATAAAGTGTGTTGGTCCGAGGACTCTCCAACCAGAATATTCCCTCCTGAAAAAAAATAAATCAGATATTTTATGCATTTAATCCATATAATACCTCAGTGAGGCAAATAAGCCAGATATCCGTATCTTCATTTAACAGATAAAGACCCTATGGTGTAAAGATATTGTGACTTTCAGGTCATTCAGATAAATATTTTTATGACTTACATGGAGTACCCATTTTTACACCTCCGTGTTCCATCTCTCCACATTTTCCCTTATATCTGTTGTATCATTCCTTTTATTCATTCTACCAAATCCTTCTGGTCATCTATTAAGCTTTCTTATAAAAATCTGTCAACTTTCTAAGTGTCTGTCTTGAACTCCCATTAGCCTCTTTGGGTGAACTAGACATGGATTTGCTATTTTCCAGCATTTCATGAAACATTTCAACCCATAGTTTGTTTTTTTAAAAATTACATTCTTCACATGGGATAGCATAGTAAATGTTGTGATGATGATTTTAAGATAACTTTTAAACCAAAAATGGAGGGAACTTCCCAAAATATATCTGTTGAGATAATGGTTAAATAGTATCCCAGGAAAATTGTGGGGATCCTTTTAGTCTGGATAAAAATTAAACTTTGCTTTAGTTATTCATAATTTAAAGTAGATGTGTGACCATAGAAGTACTCCTTAATATATGGTAGTCCCATAAGTGTGATTTTACTGTTCTGGAGTCTAAACCAGAAATTTAACTTAAATTGTGTTACTTGAAAATTTCTCCTTATAAAACTTAATATTCCATAGCTACAGCCAAGTGAGAAAGTAGATCCCTCTCTTGCTACTGTATCATTCACTAAATACTGCTCACTATTTAACAATGCCATCAATGAGAAAGGTACAGTCTTCTATCCTATCTGGCTCATCTGTGGCCATTTTGAGATAAGGAGATGGCAAATTGTTTCTTTTTTTAAAACCATTGTCAATGAATCTCAGTGACTAGAACTTATATCCAGAGATGAAACAGCTTTGGTCACTTTATCCCTGACTGCTTCATGCTACTATTTATCCAAAGCCTGCTATCTCTTAGGATATAGCTGTGACTTTATAATTAAGATACAATGGGGAAATGTATATATATATATGCGTGTGTGTGTGTGTATTTAATATATACTATCTATATGTAATTTTGTTATACAATTAACTTTTGTTTTAGTAATATATCCATAAATTAAGGAACAACATTGTATACCCAGAGCACACTACTGAATCTGCCCATAACAGATTAATCTGAATTTGCCCATAACAGATTAATCAGTCAATAATGTATTTATTATCTTTTCTTTAAGCACTGAACCTTTTGTTTAACCTCTCCAGTTCTAATTGTTCTTTCCTTCTTTCTGAGCTTCCTGGAGACTTATCTTCTATGCCATTCAGTTTAGCATTTAATCATGTTCTGTTCTGTGTTGTTTTTTTTTTTTTAATTTAGTGAGCATTAGCCTTGCCTTTTCAATCACCATCAGTTTCTTGAGAACATAAACCATATCTTATTCTTCTACTGTATGCCCACAGTAATTGCATGGTATTGAGTATAGAAAACACTTAATAAAAAGCATTTAGAATCATAAAACCTAATTTCTTATTCCAACTCTCCCACAACACCTTGTGACTAGGCATTCATTTCTTCATCTATAAAACAATAGTGATGGTGGAGAGATGTCAAGAGGGACTCTTCCAGATTCCATTTGGCACCTACTATATATGCTACCATGGACCTCTCTAAGCCTTATTTTCTGTAAAATGGAGATAATACCAACACAGTTGCCTACTTTATAGAGTTGCTTTCAAGATCAATTGAAATACTCTATGCAGAATGCTTTGCAAATCCTAAAATTCTGTAGAAATGTCAAAAATAAATATATTTGTATATAATAATTTATCATTGTAAACACTTATATTAACTAGCATAATAGATAATGGGGAAAATCAAAGAAGCTACTTTTTTTGTGAATTTGCTGTTTAAAAAGAAAATATCTGACTTTTATTCCTTTACCTTCCTTTTTTTAAACCTCAAAACTTCTGTCATCATCCATCTTTTCCTCCTTCCTTCCAGCCTTGGAAGGAAAGAAGAGCATTCTTAGTGCTGAGAACTATTCCATTGTACATAAAAGTGCTTTAAAAATCCTCATTTACTTCTTCTCCTTTTCCTTCCCTAAGGTCAGCCTCCTATCTCCTCAAATGTAGTTCAGGATTTCATCCCATTCCCTTCCTATTCCTCTTAAAGTCTCCTTCTCACTTACCTTCAAACATGTTCAGATAAAGCTTTTCTTCAAAGAAAAAAAAAACCTCTTATCTTGATACTTCAAACCATCAAGTTATAGTCCTTTATTTTTCTCTTTTTATCACCAAACTTCTGAAAACAGGAATCTACAGATATTACCTCCTTCCTTCACTATTTAGTAGTGCTTCAGCCCTTTTTAACATACCTTTGTCTTTATTATTTGTTCTACTGAAATTATTCTTTTCCAGAATCCAGGGACATTATCTTCTAGCTCTTATCAGATATCTTTCCCTAGAATTTCCTTTTAAGGAAGGCATCCTAGCCAGTCATGTCTCTTTATTCACAAGACTTCCCCTATAAATTTTCTTTTATTTTTTTT
>JAJPUD010006819.1:22432-57432 GCA_023553655.1 Myrmecobius fasciatus
TAGGAACTGGTTTGAATCACATCATTGTTGAAGAGAACCATGTCCATCAGAATTGATCACCGTATAGTCTTGTTGCTGTGTATAATGTTCTCCTGGTTCTGCTGATTTCACTCAGCATCAGTTCATGCAAGTCTCTCCAGGCCTCTCTGAAATCCTCCTGTTGGTCATTTCTTACAGAACAATAATATTCCATAACATTCATATACCATAATTTATTCAGCCATTCTCCAATTGATGGGCATCTTTTCAATTTCCAGTTTCTTGCCACTACAAAAAGGGCTGCCACAAACATTTTTGCACATGTGGGTCCCTTTCCCTCCTTTAAAATCTCTTTGGGATATAGGCTCAGTAGAAACACTGCTGGATCAAAGGGTATGCACAGTTTGATAACTTTTTGAGCATAGTTCCGAATTGCTCTCCAGAATGGTTGGATCCGTTCACAGTTCCACCAACAATGTATCAGTGTCCCAGTTTTCCCACATCCCCTCCAACAGTTATCATTATCATTTCCTGTCATTTTAGCCAATCTGACAGGTGTGTAGTGGTATCTCAGAGTTGTCTTAATTTGCATTTCTCTGATCAATAGTGACTTGGAGCACCTTTTCATGTGACTGGAAATAGTTTCAATTTCTTCGTCTGAAAATTGTCTGTTCATATCTTTTGACCATTTGTCAATTGGAGAATGGCTTGAATTCTTATATATTTGAGTCAATTCTCTATATATTTTAGAAATGAGGCCTTTATCAGAACCTTTGGATGTAAAAATATTTTCCCAGTTTACTGCTACCCTTCTAATCTTGTCTGCATTCATTTTGTTTGTACAAAAACTTTTCAACTTGATATAGTCAAACTTATCTATTTTATGATTAATGATGACCTCTAGTTCTTCTTTGGTCACAAATTCCTTCCCCCTCCACAGGTCTGAGAGGTAAACCATCCTACATTGTTCTAATTTGTTTATAATATCATTCTTTATGCCTAGATCATGAATCCATTTTGACCTTATCTTGGTATATGGTGTTAGGTGTGGGTCAATGCCTAATTTCTTCCAGACTAGTTTCCAATTATCCCAGCATTTTTTGTCAAATAGTGAGTTTTTATCCCCAAAACTGGGGTCTTTGGGTTTATCGAACACTAGATTACAATTGTCATTGAATATTTTGTTCTGTGAACCTAACCTATTCCACTGATCCACTACTCTATTTCTTATCCAGTACCAAATGGTTTTGGTGACCACTGCTTTATAATATAGTTTTAGATCTGGTGCAGCTAGGCCACCCTCCCTATAAATTTTCTATGCCATGCACTATCCCCCTCCTACTAGTACTTTCATCCTTCCTCTCCTCAGCTTCCTTTCATGTGTTGTCTCTCTTAGTTAGAAAGTAAACTCTTTGAGGGCAGGAACTATATACTTGTATTTATATTCCCAGCATTTAGTGTAAAGCTTGACATGCATAATAAATGCTTGTTAACTGACTAGTGGCCCTTTTCCTTAATCCTAATGTACCTTCACCTTTTGGTGGTACTTCACTTAGTCACTGCTATCCTTCATAGTCTCACCTAAACATAGTAATTTTTCTCTCCTCATTCTCTTATCCTGTTTTATTTTTTCAGTTTCCTCCTATTCCTTTTCCTCTTTTAATTTTCTAAGCATAGGTATCTCCCAAGAGCACTGGGTTTTGTATTCTATTCTTCCTTTGCCTTATTCCTCTCTACTCTCTCCAACCTCCAGTCCTATGTTATTTTTTCCACTTTTCTGGCTTCAGTTATTATCCTTATGTGAATGATTCCCAAAATGGTCTCTGTATTTTTGGTACTGACCCCTACTCCTAGGCCTGAATTTCTCTTTCTATGCAGAATATGTCTGAAATTAAATGTATTATTTCACCCATAAAAGCTGCTGTCCCCTATTTTTATTAACAATAACACTATTCTTCCAGTGACTTTAGCACCTAGATTGTGGAAGCAATTTTGACTATTCTTTTTCCCTTACGTTTATTTCATATTATTTGGAAGTTAATTTCACCTCTAAGATTACTTGCATCTCTTTCCACCTTTCTATTTAAATTCCCATCACTTTAGGTGAAGACTTTACTATTTCTTTTCACCTGACCTGTCCTAATGGCCTTTTAACTTGTCTCCTTTCTTTCCCCCCTTTTTCCCTTGCTTCTAATCCAAATTCCCCTTCATAGCGAATATAGCCTTTATATCACTTCCTTCTTGAAAATCATTCTTCAAATAACAGAATCTCAGATTTGGAACAGATCTTAGATACCATCTGCAGAATTTAGCTTAATAGTATCCCATAGAATTCAGGATAAAATATAAAATCTTTAGTGGGGCATTCAGGAAAACCACAATTTGACTTCAACCTATCTTTGCAGACCTATTTCTATTTCATACTACTTTTCATGCCCCACTCAGCAGCCTACTGAAGTTCTTAGACCTTCCTTGTTTATAAGTACAGAGCTGAAAGAAACTTTAAAGGACATCTAGCTCAACCTTCTAATTTTACAGATGATGAGACTTAAAGGCTTGAAAAATTTAAGTGAGTTGGAAAATTCAAACAGGTAATAACAAAGCTGGAATTCTGTGAGTTTAAATTTGTTAAAATATAAAACATTGCTTAAATAGGACAATGTTTTTATTCTGCCATGGTGACCATACCTTGCTCTTCCTGCCACACTTGAATTTTTGGACACAATCTTCTATCCTTAGCACATATTCTCCTACTTCTACTGAAGAGGTCACACCCAAATAGCCTTATCTTTATTCATTCAACAGTCATTAGACTTGTACATAAACGTAATGTACGTGTCAGTATAGATCTGTGTATATGTCTCCATCTTTCACCTTCCCCCCACTCTGGTACCACTTTTTTCTCTCCTCTCTATCTTCTCCCTCTCTTTGTTCTTTTCTGAACTTGTCTCTTCCCTCCCCCCCAATCCATCCATCCATCCATTCATACACCTATCATAAATCTATTTAAAACACTTGGATTTTAATGAAGTATTTGACAAAGTCTCTCATGATATTTTTTTTGTATAGAAAACATGAAGAAGTATGGACTACATGATAGCATACTAATGTATACTGATAGCTGGTATAATGATTAGATTTAACTAGCAATTAGTGTATAGATGTGGAACTGTAAGGACATCTCTAAGGAGGAAGGGGAGCAAAGATCTATCCTTAGTCTTCGGATATTTATTTGTAATGATTTGGAGAAAGGTAAGATAATCAAAGTCTCAGAAAATACAAAGCTGAGAGGGAGAGGTAAAATGCTGGTTTGTAGAATCAGATAGGTTAAAAAGAAGGCCCAATTCTAATATTTTGAAATTTAGTAGGAATAAATACAAAGACCTACACTTCATTCCAAAAAGTTAATTACGTGAATACAAGGTGGGGAAAGAGTTTGTTGATAACAATTAGTGTAGATAAAATTTAGGGCATTTATTGGATTAAAAACTCATTATGAATTGATTCTGATATACAAAAAGTCAAAAAAGCTAATGTGATCTTAGCCTACATTCTTTCAAATATAGAATAAAGAATAAAGCTAATATATAGCAAGATGGTTGAAGTTAGAGTTATATATAATGTTCCCAGCTCCTCTCTTATTCCCTCCAAGTAGCTGGAAATATGCCAAGTAAATTAAAGAACCCCAACAAGGATAAAAGAGCAAAATACATATTTCAAGGGGTGGAGGTGGAATGGGAGAGATTGTTGAAGTTAACATGCAATGAATACCTCTTAGTTGTAGTGAATAAATACTATGAATTAAGAGAATGTTAGAATGAAATTCCAGAAGATGAGAATTTTAAAAAAAATAACTGCAATTAGAATTCTGAACAAAAGAACAGAATGGTCATAAACACTCAGACATTGGTGAGTCTCTTATAAAAATTTTTTTAGCTTTTTGTTTTTAAAACATACGCGTGGATAATTTTTCAGCATTGACCCTTGCATAACCTTGTGTTCCAAATTTTCCCCTCCTTCCCCCACTCCCTCCCTTAGATGAAAAGCAAATATATGTTATACATGTTAAAATATATGTTCAATTCAATATATGTAAACATATTTATACAATTATCTTGCTGCACAAGAAAAATCAGATCAAAAAGGAAAGAAAATGAATAAGAAAACAAAATGCAAGGTAACAACAACAAAAAGAGTGAGAATGTTATGTTGTGATCCATACTCAGTTCTCACAGTCCTCTCTCTGGGTGTAGATCACAAGATCATTGTAACTGGCCTCAATCATCTCATTGTTGGAAAGAGTCACATCCATCAGAATTGATCGTTGTATAATATTGTCGTTGCCATGTTCAATAATTTCCTGGTTCTACTCATTTCATTTAGCATCAGTTCATGTTAAGTCTCTCCAGGCCTCTCTAAAATCATCCTGCTGATCATTTCTTATAGAACAATAATATTCCATAACATTCATATACCATAACTTATTCAGACACTCTCCAACTCATGGGCATCCACTCAGTTTCCAGTTTCTTGCCTCTACAAAAAGGGCTGCCACAAACATTTTTGTACATGTAGGTCCCTTTCCCTCCTTGAAGATTTCTTTGGAATATAGACCCAGCAGAAACATTGCCAGGTCAAAGGGTATGCACAGTTTGATAATTTTTTGAGCATAGTTCCAAATTGCTCTCCAGAATGGCTAGATCCATTCAAAATTTTACTGACAATGTATCAGTATCCCAGTTTTCCCACATCCCCTTCAACATTCGTCATTATCTTTTCCTGCCATCTTAGCCAATCTGAGAGGTGTGTAGTGGTATCTCAGAGTTGTCTTAATTTACATTTCTCTGATCAATAGCAATTTGGAGAACCTTTTCATATGACTAGAAATGGTTTTAATTTCTTCATCTGAGAATTGTCTGTTCATATCCTTTGACCATTTATCAATTGGATAATGAATGGCTTGAATTCTTATAAATTTGAGTCAACTTTCTGCATATTTTAGAAATGAGGCCTTTATCAGAACCTTAAATGTAAAAATGTTTTCCCAATTTATTGCTTCCCTTCTAATCTTGTCTGCATTAATTTTGTTTGTACAAAAAAAAATTTAGCTTAATATAATCAAAATTATCTACTTGGTGTTCATTTATGAGTTCCAATTATTCTTTGCTCACAAATTCCTCCCTTCTCCACAGGTCTGAGAGGTAAACTATCCTATTTTCTTCTAATTTGGTTATAATATCATTCTTTGTGTCTAAATCATGAACCCATTTCAACCTTATCTTGATATATATAGTGTTAGGTGTGAGTCAATGCCTAGTTTCTGCCATACTAATTTCCAGTTTTTTCAGCAGTTTTTGTCAAATAGTGAGTTCTTATCCCAAAATCTTGGGTCTTTGGGTTTGTCAAACACTAGATTGCTATATTTATTGACTGTTTTGTCCTGTGAACCTAACCTATGACATTGATCGACTACTCTATTTCTTAGCCAGTAATTGGTGAGTCTCTTAATGAATTAATGAAATGAAATTAAGATCTTAGATACTTTAAGGGAGAATATATAACAGACATTGGAAAATATACTATTTTCTTGAAAAACAGTAGTCTGAAAAATAGCATAGGATCGGAACTCAGAAATTCAGTATTAAAACAAGCAAATATTAGGGCAAAGTCAAAAGTTATTAAAACAGGAAGAACATAGCAGATATTTAAAATAAAAAAAAGCCTGGAAAACAAGGTTCAAATAGATCACCTAAGAATCACTGACATAAGAAAAACATGGTGAAATTAAAGATCTAAATGCTGTATTTCAAGAAATCATGAAAAAAATGGAAATATTTGATCTAGAGAGCAAAGTACGGATTGATTGAATCTAAGGATTAACTCATTTATAACTTTGTTTGCCAAAGTTCAAAATTACTTTATAGATACAAAAAATATGTAATACTTCTATTCTATTCTAATACTTCATAGAGACAGAGAATGTAAAAAATTTCAGTCAGAATTTTATAGGAGTACTTATCAGCAATAAGAAAATAAAAGAACATGAGACTATGGTATAATAAAAAGCAAATGAGAAGTGATTTACATTTAGAAATACTTTATGCTCCAAATAATAGCACCTAAATATAAAAGGGTTTCTCTCTTCTCCCCTCAGAATTATTCACTTCCAAGTACTTCCTCTTTGAAAAACTGAATCGAACAAAATATTTCAAATGTATTAGACAAGAAATTTTTAAAAGTTGCTTATTATATTGTTCTTTAGGATTTTCAGAGAGATTTACACATAATTCATTCTCATACTTGGTTAAGAATTATCCCCATTTTTCACATAGGAAAATTGAACTTAAGAGTGATTAAATCCCTTCACTTCAGTCACAAAATTAATAAGATTCTAAGTTACTGAATTTAGCATTCTATCCTCTCTACAACATTGTCATTAATTTATTTAGTAAAAGGAAAATAAGTTTGAATAGTTGGAAAAAATTAGTGCTTTTACACCAAAAGGAGGCAGTTTCATTTCCCCTCCAGAGTCCCATCTTGTTTAAGAGTCATTCTGTGAACAAACTGGAGTACTTTTAGGACTTGCGTTTTCAAAAACAAATAACAAAAAAAAAAAAAAAAAAAGGAGAGGAGGAACTTGGTATTTCTTGTGATTTGGGTGTCACAAATGGAGGTCCCTCAAACATAAAAGGTGGAGAGATAATTTCATGAATTTCATCATTATTAGAGTTTGTCCAGGAAAAGTTAAAAAGAGATTAGCTTAGTGGGAGTTCAACTAAGAAATAGGAAACTATTCTTAGAGAGAGGGAAGCACATCTGAGCCAGAAGGTGGGGTTCGGAATGGGATTACAGCAAAATGAGCCACAGGTGATATAGTGCTGATTGCTACCTCAATCCCTCTCTACCCAAATGGCAGGGTGTGTCAGGTAAGATTCAGTGATTTGAATTTAGCCTGGGAACAGTAAAGAAGGAAACTGAGATTCAATTATTTCAAATAATATACATTATAAGCTAGTGTCTATATTTATTTTGGAAGAGATATTTTATTTTATGGGATTTAATAAAAAGAAAAATTAAAATTACATCATGACTATGAATGTACATGAGATCCATAAAACAGTGAGAGAGTGAATTAAAAAATAAAGTCCAATATTTTGCTGCATATAAGAAATACATTAAGATAAATACTCAAAACAAGGAAAGCAGTAATTCCTTTGTATTCTGATATGGTTAGATTCCTTTTGTGTTAAGTTTTAAATACTCCTTTTTGTGAAAGGACAAATTGAATTGCACAAAGAGGACATAATAACCTTTTTTTCCTCAGAAAGCTTTATTAACAGACTATTTTGTGTTAAGCATTGTGCATAGTGCTAGGATTCTAAAGATAAAAGTAAAACAAGTTCCAACCCTCAAGAAGTTTACATTTTATTGTAGTGAAATAAGCTGAGCAGAGGTAATTAAATACAAAGTGATTTCCAGATATAGGAAATATAGTAACTCGGGGATCAAGGAAGACCTGATAGAGAAGATGACACAAGCTGAAACTGGGAGAAAGCTAGGGATATTAGGAGGTAAAGATGAGGAAAAGAGCTCTCTAGGCACAACATTGGGGGATTTTAACAGGGACCAGAAAGTAGGCCAATTTTGTTAAATTACAGCATACATGAAAAGGATTAACATGTAATGAACTTGGATACATATTCTGGGGTTGGATCATCAATACAGGTCATAGGAAACCCCTGGAGTTTTTTGCACATAGATCTCTGCTTTAGGAATAACATTTGAATAGTTGTGTGGAATCTGGATTAAAGTAGGGAGAGTTGAAACAGGATGGCTATTTAGTATACTATTGCAATAATTCTGGAGATATGTGATAGATACAAGATTGAAGCTGGACTCAGAATAGAGAAGAGAAGAATGTGAGAGCTGTAAAAATAAGACTTGGCATCTGATTGATAATGTAAAATGAGGAAAGAGTTAAAAAAGAATCTGAAATGATCATTAGGAGAATATTAGCCCTATCAACAAAAATTGGGAGTTAGGAAGAGGAGCGATTTTGTGTGTGGAGGGAGGAAGATGAGTTTTAGTTTGTGTTTGTTTTTTTTTTTAAGCTTTTTATTTACAAAACATATGAGTGATTTTTCTACATTGACCTTTGCAAAAACTTTTTTTCCCAAGCTTTTCCCCTCCTTCCCCCCACCCCCACCCCTAGATGACAGGTAATCTAATACATGCTAAATAGGATAAATTATATGACAAATACAATACATGTATACATATCTATACAGTTATCTTACTGCACAAGAAACATCAGATCTAGAAAGAGAAGAAGAAAAAACAGCCTAAGAAGGAAAACAAAATGCATGGAAATATTCACAGAAAGCGTTAAAATGCTGTGTTGTGGTTCAAACTCAGTTCCCACAGGCCTCTCTCTGGATGTATATGACTATCTTCATCGCTGAACAATAGGAACTGGTTTGAATCACATCATTGTTGAAGAGAACCATGTCCATCAGAATTGATCACCGTATAGTCTTGTTGCTGTGTATAATGTTCTCCTGGTTCTGCTGATTTCACTCAGCATCAGTTCATGCAAGTCTCTCCAGGCCTCTCTGAAATCCTCCTGTTGGTCGTTTCTTACAGAACAATAATATTCCATAACATTCATATACCATAATTTATTCAACCATTCTCCAATTGATGGGCATCCTTTCAACTTCCAGTTTCTTGCCACTACAAAAAGGGCTGCCACAAACATTTTTGCACATGTGGGTCCCTTTCCCTCCTTTAAAATCTCTTTGGGATATAGACCCAGTAGAAACACTGCTGGGTCAAATGGTATGCACAGTTTGATAATACTTTGTGTTTGTTAAATTTAAATTACATATGGAATCTCCATTTGCAAATGTCTAATAGATGCTTGGTAATAAAGGATTGGAACTCAGGAGGTGGGCTGTATGTACAGATTCGGAAGTCATCTGACAATTAAAATCATAGATGTTGATGAGATTACCCAAAGAGATAGTGAACAGAGAGAAAATAGCCCAGGGTACTACCCTAGGATTTACCCCTAGATTATGAATAGGGTATACATGATGATTCAGGAAGGAGAGGTAAATAGGAGCAGCCAGACAGGCAGTGGGCAGAGCAATGAGAAAGTAGTTTCATGAGAATCCGGAGAACTTTCCAGGAGGAGAGCATAGTCAACTGTGTCATCTTTGACAATGTTATTCTCATAAGAAAATTTATTGAAGGAAATGGGAATGCTAAACTTGGAAAAGAGAAAATAGTTTTTGGTTTTTGGATGGGGAAGAATATGTTGATTGTCTTCAAGTATTTGAAGTACTGTCTTATGGAGTATGGATTAGATTTGTTTTACTTGGTCTCAATGTTCATTGAAAAAAAAAAGGTCTCTTTAGCTTGTGAGAAAGCTTAGGCTAACAATCAGAGTCATCCAAAAATGTAGTAAAACTTAAATGATCACTTGTTAGGGATGTTGTTTCTGTCTGTGCATGAATTATATTAGTTGGCATCTGAGGTCCCTTTCAACCCTAAAATTTAGGGACACTCTGAAATCCTTTCCTTGTTTTGGTGCCACGTTAGCTCAAGTGCCACCTCTTTCAAGAAGACTTTCTTGATTTCCTCCAACTGAGAGCTATCGTACATCCTTGAATTAATCATAGCATTCTGTTCACCTTTTTCTATACACTTAAAAAGTATTTGAGCTTGTGTAATTGTTATTTTTATTTATTATTTCACTTAATAAATTATAAAATTCCTTAGAGAAGGAATTGATAACTTATGTCTTTGTATCCCAAATATGAAGTATAGCGAGTGTGCACTTTGAAAGTAGTTAATAAATGTTTTCTTAATTGCAAAAAATGTCCCATCTTTCTGTAATAATATGAATTAGGTTACTTAAAGCAAAGGGATGGAACAAAAAAATGCAGGGGTCTTATGATGTTTCCCTGTTTGGTTATTTTGGTGTTCCATGTGGTCACTACTTATTTGTGTTGTATATGTGCATGTGCATGTGTGTGGTTTGTATATTTGGTTCTGAGAGTGTGTCCTATGCTTTGATGATTGTTTTACCACTTTTTTTTTTAAAAAAGAAAAACCTAAACCAATGTTATTTATAGGGCCTTTATTCAAAATCTTTGAGTTACTGAATTAGGTAGGATCATAAAGAATATTAATCCAAAGATGGGAGGTAATACAGAAGGTAATCTTGTAAAATATTAATATGAGGATTCTATATTTAATGTGAATCCTTTAATGCAAGTTGTACTAAAGTGAAACTGAAGGTGATGCCCCTGAGGTTTTTTTTTTTTTTATCACAGTAGCCATAGTCTTAGAGTTTTCTTTGCTAGCTTCTTTTTATCTGTGATCATGTTAACCGTGAAGAGTTGGATTTTACTGTTCTATAAATGAAGTGAGTTCATGATGTTATTTTACCCTTTTCCTCCTCAATTCCTTCTCTAAGTTTATCTGTCTTCTTTCAAGGCTAATTTCAAACCCTGCCTTTTACTGAGGCCTTTGCAAATTTCTCCCAGTGCTAAGATTACCTTTCGTTTATTCTGATAGTGAACAAACATTTAGTAAGTGCTTACTAGGGTCCAGGCACTGTGCCATACTCTGTATCTTTTATGTGAATTATTTTCATGTTTCTCTCTTACACTGGACTGGTTTTTTTTTGCCTCCCTCTATTTCCTCCTCCTCTTTCTCCTCTTCCTTCTTTCCTTCCTCCATACTTCCCTCTTTCCTTTCTTCTTTCTTCCCTCCTCTCTCTCCTCCTTTCTCTTCTTTCCTCCTTTCCTTCTTGTTTTCCTTCCTCCCTCCCTCTCTTCTTCCCTCTCTCCCTTCCTTCCTCTCTTTCTTCTTTCTTGTCTTAGCATGGTCGCTGAAAAATAATGAGAATTTAATAGATTTGTGTTGATTGAGGAGTGTGTGAAAACTTGGATTTAACAGAATAGAGAACATACTTCTGTTACCTCTTGAATTTTCTGTTTCTGTTTCTTGCATGGAAAAAATTTTATCATAGTGGGAAACTCCTCTTTTGATGCTCCATTTTTCAGTTTTGCATTAGGAAGTCGTTTTTAGTGTTACATCTTATAAATTTTGTTATACTAATTTAAACATGAAAGGAAAAGGGCATGAGAAGAAAATGAACTTTTTCAGGTTATTGGTATAGTAGAGCCGTCTTAATTTTTAGTTAGAGAACAATATTTTAATCATGATATGCAGAGCCTAATGGCCTCAGTCCATCATGTTAGATGGATATCCCTTATGGAATTATTCATTTTCTCAAGTGTGCTAGCATATGAGATTGTTTTTTCATATTAATCTTAAGGGGAATGTAGCTTTAATTCTACATAAGTGTAGTCATACAACTAACTTATTTTTAAAATTATAATTAATATAAAATATAATTTTGTCAGAAGCCTGCAATTTATAGAGTGATTTTTTTCCCTACAGATGATTATTGGAAGAAAAGCCACTCTGCTTTGCAATCCTTTGGTTATAAATTTATAACCAAATTTATAAAAAATTTTCTCTCAAATAATTTGATTTAGTAAGTAAGTCTTACTTTGTACAACGATAATTGTAAATAATGTAGTATCTCTTTAGCAGAAAACCATGTGACTTGAATTTTCTTTAGCTTTTGATAAGCATGATTTCTTCAAAACTGGAAAGCTTTTGGTATGACTGATGTCAACAGAATCAGTGCATTTTAAGATGATATTCATATGCTATATTTAGCTTAACATGCTCTGAGTAATATTCCAATATGATTGCTATAATATTTTTATACCTTCAATATTTCCATTCCTGTAAGTATTGAATTTAAAATGATATAATTTGACTTCACAAAGTTAAGTCACATTAATGGTCTAGAACTTAATTTTTATTGAATTGAATAAATTTGATATAAAATTCTAAGAAGACCTGCTTATAGAGCAATTATACTTTAATTACATCCTCCAAAAATTCTTGTAAGAAAATTGGAAGGTAATTTTAAATGTGGATATATACAACTATTCCGTGATATGAGTAAAATTCTAGAAAAGGCTAATGTAATTATTATTTTATATAAATTATAAAACAAATTTGAACCATAGGCCCAATTAACATTAGCAGCTTTAATAGGAGTGGACTAAATATTTTAAAGTAAAAGCTAAATATTCACATTTTAAGAGACTTTATGAGCATATGTAGTTGTCGTCAAATTAAAATATGAGGTCTTTGAAGTAACTATTTAAAATAAGTATTAAATTGTATGGTTTTAAGTCATAGCTCTTGAAGCAATTGACTTGACATAATATAATTATCACTGTGTTTTTCCCTAGCATTTAATCATTCAGGAATGATATCTTTTTTTAATTGTAGTACGTTTATTTATTTTACACATTGCTTTATGAATCATATTGGGAGAGAAACATCAGAGCAAAAGACAAAAACCATGGGAGAGATAAAAAGAAAAGAAAAAAGAATTGAATATAGCATGTTTTGATTTACATTCAGTCTCCTTAGATCTTTGTCTGGATGTAGATGGCATTTTCTGTCCAAAGTCTGTTGGGGTTGCTTTGGAACACTAAACCTCTGAGAAGAATCAAGCCTTTCATTATTGATCACTGCACATTCTAGCTGTGATTATGTACATTGTATTCCTGGTTCTGCTTGTTTTGCTCAACATCAGTTCATGTAAATCTTTCCAGGCCTTTCTATAATTAGCTTATCATTTTTTTACAGAACAATAATATTCCATTACCTTCATGTACCACAGCTTGTTCAGCCATCCCTCAATTGATGGCCATGCACTCCTTTTCCTTTTTTTTTTTTTTTTTTTTTTGCTATAAACATTTTTGAACATGTGAGTCCTTCTCCCTCCTTTAGGATTTCCTTAGGATATAGACCCAAAAATGGCACTGCTGTGCATAGCCTTTGACACCTCCAAAGATCTGATAGGTAAATTATCCCTTGTCATGCTAATTTATTTATGATGTCATCCTTTATACCCAAATCACTTAACCATTTTGATTCTGTTTTGGTATGGGTATGAGATATAGTTGTATGCTGATTTTTTGACATTATTTTCCAGTTTTTTCAGCAATTTTTGTGAAATAGTTAATTCTTATTCTAGAAGCTGGAGTCTGGGGTCAAATGCTAGATTGCTATAGGCCTTGATTATTGTGTCATGTGTATCTAATCTATTCTCTTGATCCACCACTTTATTTCTTAACCAGAACCAAATGGTTTTTATTACTGATGCTTTATAATACAGTTTTAGGTTTGGTACTTCTAAGCCACCAGCCTTTGAATTTTTTTCATTAATTCCCTTTATATTCTTGACTTTTTGTTCTTACAGATGCATTTTGTTATTGTTTTTCCTAGTTCCATAAAATAATGTTTTGGCAGTTTGATTGGTATGGCATTAAGTAAGTAGACCAATTTATACAGAATTGTTATTTTTATTTTATTAGCTTAGCCTAGCCATGAACAATTGCTATTTTTCCAATTGTTTAGATCTGATTTTATTTGTATGTGAAGTGTTTTGTAATTGTGTTCATATAGTTTTGGGGTTTATCTTGCCAGGTAGAACCCCAAGTATATTATTTTGTTTACAGTAGTTTTAAAAGGAATTTCTCTTTCCATCTCTTGCTGATTCAATAATATATAGAAATGCTAATACTTTATGTGGGTTTATTTTATATCCTGAAACTTTGCTGAAGCAGGAATGCTTAAGTCTCCTGTGTAAATCTTTTCCTGGTAAAATATTTAGGATAAACATTACTGGTAAAATTCTTTTTTATTAAAGCTTTTTATTTACAAAATATATGCATGGGTAATTTTTCATCATTGACCTTTGCAAAGTTTTCTGTTACAAATTTTTCCCTCCTTTCCCCTACCCCCACCCCTAGATGGCAGGAATCTAATACATGTTAATTATTTTAAAATACTCGACAAATCAAATATGGGTATACATATTTATACAGTTATCTTGCTGTACAAGAAAAATCAGATCTATAAGAAAAAAAATCTGAGAAGGAAAACATAATGCAAACAAACATCAATAGAGAGCGTGAAAATGCTATGTTGTGGTCTACCCTCAGATCCCATGGGCCTCTTCCTGGGTGTATATGGCTTTCTTCATCACTGAACAACTGGAACTGGTTTGAAACATCTCATTCTTTTTTTATTAATACTTTTGATTTGCAAAACATATGTATGGGTAATTCTTCAACATTAACCCTTACAAAGCTTTCTGTTACAAATTTTTCCCTCCTACTCCCCACCCCTCCCCTAGAGGGCAGGATATCCACTACATTAATTAGAAACATCTCATTCTTGAAGAGAACCATGTCCATCAGAACTGATCATCATAAAGTCTCATTGTTGCCATGTATATTGATCTCCTGGTTCTGCTCATTTCACTTAGCATCACTTCATTCAAGTCTCTCCAGGCCTCTCTGAAATCATCCTGCTGGTCGTTTCTTATAGAACAATAATATTCCATGACATTCATATACCATAGTTTATTTAGCCATTCTCCAATTGATGGGCATACATTCATTTTTCGGTTTCTAGCCACTACAAAAAGTGCTGCCACAAACATTTTTGCACATGTGGGACCCTTTCCTTCTTTTAAGATCTCTTTGGGATATAGGCCCAATAAAAACACTGCTGGGTCAAAGGGTATGCACAGTTTGATAACTTTTTGAGCAGAGTTCCAGATTGCTCTCCAGAATGGTTGGATCCATTTACAGTTCCACCAAAAATCTATCAGTGTCCCAGTTTTCCCACATCCCCTCCAACATTCGCCATTATCTTTTTCTGTCACCTTATCCAATCTGACAGGTGTGTAGTGGTATCTCAGAGTTGTCTTAATTTGCATTTCTCTGATCAATACTGATTTGGAGCACCTTTTCATATGACTAGAAATCGTTTTAATTACATCATCTGAAAATTGTCTGTTCATATCCTTTGACCATTTATCGATTGGAGAGTGGCTTGAATTCTTATAAATATGAGTTAATTCTCTATATATTTTAGAAATGAGGTCTTTATCAGAACCTTTAGATGTAAAGATGATTTCCCAATTTATTGCTTCCCTCCTAATCTTGTATACATTAATTTTGTTTTTATAAAAAACTTTTAAACTTAAAATAGTCAAAATTATCTATCTGGTGTTCAATTAAGAGTTCCAGTTCTTCTTTGGATACAAATTCTTTCCTTTTCCACAGGTCTGAGAGGTAAACTATCCTATGTTCCTCTAATTTGCTTATAATATCACTCTTTAGGTCTAAATCATGAACCCATTTAGGTCTTATCTTGGTATGTGGTGTTAAGTGTGGGTCAAGTCCTAATTTCTTCCAAACTAGTTTCCAATTTTCTCCACAGTTTTTGTCAAATAGTGAGTTCCTATCCCAGAAGCTGGGGTCTTTGGGGTTTATCAAACACTAGATTGCTATAGTTATTGCCTAATTACTGGTAAAATTCAGAAAACAATTGAAAGGTGTACTATTACCCATCTGGGAAAAAGTTGTCCCAGTGGGATTTAAGCAAGTATAAAGTCAAAGGAAAATGTGTGTAATCAAGGTATTTTGTGGTAAGAGCAAAAATTATTTTAATTAGTTATCTTCTTGACATGTTTGTATAGCCACAGCAGTTCCCATTGTAACATATTCCTTATAAAATTTGAATCAAATTATTTGTGTTTAATTTTTGCCAAAGTATTGGCAAAGTGATGCCAACATAGAACCTCAAGACAGAAAATGTTGGATGTAACTTGATAGACATTATGGCACAAACAGAAATGCCAGATTTAAATAACAACCTTTACATTGAATGTTTTCGTCATGGGGGTTAGGATATGAGGGCATTTACCATTTGATCTTTTGATAGTGAGATTTAAGAAAGATTAAGATGTGTTGTTTCTGGCAAAATTAAGGCTTTTTTGTTTGGTTTTTAAACAAGGTCATAGTTACAATTTTACTAGAATATTTATACCATGTATTTTTTTTATTAAAGCTTTTTATTTACAAAACATGAGTGACCTTTCAACATTGACCTTTGCAAAAAAAACAAAAACAAAAACAAAAACAAAAACAAAACTTTTTTTTCCCAAGCTTTTCTTCTCCTTCCCCCACCCCCACCCCTAGATGACAGGTAATCTAATACATGCTAGATAGGATAAATTATATGACAAATACAATACATGTATACATATCTATACAGTTATCTTACTGCACAAGAAACATCAGATCTAGAAAGAGAAGAAGAAAGAAACAACCTAAGAAGGAAAACAAAATGCATGCAAATATTCACAGAAAGCGTTAACATGCTTATACCATGTATTTTTAAAAATTCATTGGTTTTATACCAACTGGTATAAATTAATCAGTTCTTAAGTTCTTATTGTGTTAATGTCGCTGTGATAGATGTTGGGGTTAAAAGGAAAAAAAATTAAATATTCCTTACTCTCAAGGAACATTCTGAATAGAAAAAAGGATGTGTACCTGGGTATATGTGTATGTGCAATTTTTATGCATATATGTTTTAAACAGAAACTTACTTTTTTGGGGTGGGGTCACTAATGTTTGGGAAGGATCAGCAAAGGCTTTTAAAAATAGAAGGTAGTACTTGTATGTATTTCTTGACTACACATACACACATACACACAAATAAAAAAACAAGTGAGGATAATCTTGTTTCATAGGAAAGAAGTACCAATCCAGAAATATTTATCTTCAGCATTTTAACCTAAAATAATCTTTAGTAAATAATAAATGAGTGTACTTTTTAATAGCAATGCAATATTTATTTTATTTTATTTTTTAAATTTTATTTTATTTTATTTTATTTATTTTTTTAATTTTATTTTATTTGCATAACATATGTGTGGGTAATTCTTCAACAAAATCCCTTACATAGCTTTCCATTACAAATTTTTCCCCCCAACTTCCCCACCCCTTCCCTAGATGGCAGGATATCCACTACATGTTAATTATGTTAAAATATTGGCAAATTGAATATATGTATACATATTTCCAAACTTATCATTGTTGTGCAAGAAAAATCTTATCTACACAAACGATATATCAGATAAAGGAAACACAATGTAAGCAAACATCAATCAAGGAGTATGAGAATGTTATGTTGTGGTCCACATTTCGCATCCTTCTCTCTGGGTGTATATGGCTTTCTTCAGTGAACAATTGCAGGTGGTTTGAAACATATCATTAGCAATGCAATATTGTTTTATTTTACATTTTTAGAATTAAATACAAGTTGAGAAAACATTGATTTGGTTATTTGCTTTCTTTGCCTAGCCTTCTTAACCAGAGACTTGCAAATTAAGGAGATTGATTGAAAAAAGAATTTGTGTCTGTGCTGGATTGTTGTTCTTTTAGTTAGTACAGTTTAATTGCTATTAACTTATTGAACGTATACATTTGCAAATGTTTTAACTTTTACAATAGTGAATGTATTTTATTTGTAAAATTTCTCTTTTACATTGATAACATCATATATTGAGATAATGAAGGTGTAAAGAAAAGAGCATCTAAAAAAATACCAGTTTACTAGAGAGTATGAACTTAGAATGAGTCCCAGAAGTAGAGGCCTTAGATTTCAGAGGAAAGTGTCTAGCATTTTGAATGATTCAATTGCAACTCTTTCCCCTAATGGATACATAATCTTATCTAAGTGTGTATTCCTCAGGGATATTGTTACCCAAAGATACATCCTTATCCTGTGTGATTCTTCATGTCTTTTCAGAAACTTTCCATAGAGGTTCTATATACTCTGCAGGTATGCATGAGACCTTCCCCGGAACTTTTTTATATTTCGTGGATACCAGCACAATATTTAGCTGTATGTTGGATATCTCCCCTATTTAAAAAAAGTTATTATAAAGTTCCATTGGTACTTTTTCCTTTTTTTCACATTATAGTTATTTCTGAATAATTTAAATATAAAAGGTGGAAAATCCTAAACAAACATAAAAACATTTAAGCAATGCTATCTGACAAAGTGACCAAGATCAATAGCATAAGTAAATTTCCATAGCCATCCTGTCTTTCCAAAGGGAAAAGGGAGGACGTATAAACAACTTTATGCAGTTACTTTTCTAAGACTTATTTATTATACTTTTACCACATCTCTGTTGTAATTTTCTCCATTTTTTTTCTTAATCACCATCTTAGTTCAAGTCATTGTCATCCTTTGGCTGCCTTAGCCCAAGGTCTCCCTCCTCTTCAATCAAGCTTTCACATAGCTACCAAAATGATACGCCTAAAATTAGGGAATTGTGAGGAGGAGATATATTTTAGGAAATTGAAACAACCTATGAAAAGGTACAGAGATGGGAGATGGGATGCCATGTTTTAGAGCAAGAGCAGTTTGGCTGGCCACACAATGAATAAAAGGTAATATGGGGATATTGTTACTATATAAAAGGGAACCAGATTCTTAAATAACAGCAAAATAGTTTGTATTTAATAATAGAGGTTGTAGGGAGTCACTAGAGCATCTCGAGTAGAAAAGTGCCATGATCTTAATAGTTCTAATGAGTGCATGGTGTATAGTAGGCATTTAGTAAATATTTGCTTACTTGATCTGTTACCATCTTGCCAGTCAACATTTTGCAAATATATAATGTTCAGCTTTCTTTATAATATGCTTTTAATTACATTATTGTGGTCACATGTACTTTGTTTGGTTCTGCTTACTTTGCAGTACATCACTTCATACAAGCTTTCTACACTTCTCTAAATTCTTCATTCATAATTTCTTTTTTTATTAAAAGCTTTTTATATACAGAACATATGAGTGATTTTTCTACATTGACCTTTGCAAAAACTTTTTTTGTTTTGTTCCCAGCTTATTCCCTCCTTCCTCCCACCCCCACCCCTAGATGACAGGTAATCTAATACAAGCTAAATATGTTAAATTATATGACAAATCCAATATATGTATACATATCTATATAGTTATCTTACTGCACAAGAAAAATCAGATCTAGAAAGAGAGAAAGAAAAAAAAAACCTAAGAAGGAAAACAAAATGCAAGGAAATATTCACAGAAAGTGTTAAAATGCTGTATTGTGATTCACACTCAGTTCCCTCAGGCCTCTCTCTGGATGTATATGACTATCTTCATCCCTGAACAATAGGAACTGGTTTGAATCACATCACTGTTGAAGAGAACCATGTCCATCAGAACTGATCATCATATAGTCTTGTTACTGTGTATAATGATCTCCTGGTTCTGCTGATTTCACTCAGCATCAGTTCATGCAAGTCTTTCCAGGCCTCTCTGAAATCATCCTGCTGATCGTTTCTTGTAGAACAATAATATTCCATAACATTCATATACCATAATTTATTTAGCCATTCTCTAATTGATGGACATCCTTTCAGTTTCCAGTTTCTTGCCATTACAAAAAGGGCTGCCACAAACATTTTTGCACATGTGGGTCCCTTTCCCTCCTTTAAGATCTCTTTGGGATATAGGCCCAGTAAAAACACTGCTGGGTCAAATGGTGTGCACTCTTTGATAATTTTTTGAGCATAGTTCCAGATTGCTCTCCAGAATGGTTGGATCCATTTACAGTTCCACCAAAAATGTACCAGTGTCCCAGTTTTCCCACATCCCCTCCAACATTCGTCGTCTTTTCCTGTCATCTTATCCAATCTGACAGACGTGTAGTGGTATCTCAGAGTTGTCTCAATTTTCATTTCTCTGATCAATAGTGATTTGGAGCACCTTTTCATATAACTAGAAATTGTTTTAATTTCATCTTCTGAAAATTGTCTGTTCATATCCTTTGACCATTTATAGATTGGAGGATGGCTTGAATTCTTATAGATTGAGTCAATTCTCTATATATTTTAGAAATGAGGCCTTTATCAGAATCTTTGAATCTAAAAATATTTTCCCAGTTTATTGCTTCCCTTCTAATTTTGTTTGCATTCATTTTGTTTGTACAAAAACTTTTTAAACTTGATATAGTCAAAATTATCTATTTTGTGATTAATGATGATCTCTAGTTCTTCTTTGGTCACAAATTCCTTCCTCCTCCACAGGTTTGAGAGATAAACCATCCTACATTGTTCTAACTTGTTTATAATATCATTCTTTATGTCTAGATCATGTATTTATTTCGACCTTATCTTGGTATATGATGTTAGGTATGGGTCAATGCCTAGTTCCTTCCATGCTAGTTTCCAATTTTCCCAGCAGTTTTTGTCAAATAGTGAGTTTTTATCCCCAAAGCTGGGGTCTTTAGATTTATCAAACACTAGATTACTATTGTCATTGACTATTTTGTCCTGTGAACCTAACCTATTCCACTGATCTACTACTCTGTTTCTTAGCCAGTACCAAATGGTTTTGATGACCACTGCTTTATAATATAGCTTTAGATCTGGTACAGCTAGGCCACCCTCATTTGCTTTTTTTTTTTCATTAATTCCCTTGAAATTCATGATCTTTTGTTTTTCCAGATGAATTTTGTTGTTATTTTTTCTAGGTCAGTAAAATAATTTCTTAGGAGTTTGATTGTTATAGCATCAAATAAATAGATTAGTTTAGGCAGTATTGTCATCTTTATTATATTCTCTCGACCTATCCAAGAGCACTTGATATTTTTCCAGTTGTTTAGATCTGACTTTATTTGCGTGGAGAGTGTTTTGTAGTTTTGCTTCCTGATAGAGTGCAGTTGTTTTTTGTTGCTTTCATCCAGTGTGATTCTTGTCCACATCTTCCCAAAGATCTTTCATGGAGGAAAAGAGAGTAAATGGCATACTTGGGGTCAGTTTGTATCAGAGGCAAAATTGTTTTTCAAACTTTCCTAATTTCAAGACTCCCTTTCTTTCATCTTGCTGATGTTTATGCCTTTACTTTTTTTGCTAGCATTCTAGAACTACATCAAACTATAGTGCAGAGTGGAAACATTCTTATTTTACAATTGATGTTATTGTGAAAGTTTCTACTATTTATGCTTTGCAAATAATGGTAACTTTAGTTTTAATCTTAATTTTAAGGATTTTTAAAAGCATAAATAAGTGCTGTTATTACTTGCTAAAACTAACTTAACTCACTTCATTTTCTAGTCACACATAATATTGATAGTGTTGATTTTTATACTACTTCTTAAACATACATTGTCAGTATGCTTCAACTCACACTTGCCAGGGATTTTCCCACTATTCTTTGGGTCATCTGCAATTTTGGTTTTTCATAAATCATAACTTCCTTGGGATATCCTATCATATCTTTTCAAAAGAACAGTAGGAAGGCTTTTTGTGAGTAGCTTATGATCATTGAAAGCTGTGTTACAAAATATCTCCTCTTATTCCATTTTAATGTCTATTCAAGATAACAGGTACCAATAAATTAGCTCAGTGATCTACCCATACAACTATATTTCATAGTCTTGGAAATGAAATATACCTAAATTTTGCCACTTGGCTTTTCTTGTGAATATTACTTATGCTATTTCTTCTGAGCAGCTAATGGTATCATTGCATAAGAACCTGAGAATTCCATTTTTTATTGTAGTCATATGTGTCAGTTATATCTTAGAACATACAGCAAAGCTCACTATCTATAGGAATCCCTTTTTCTTTTCAGTGTTGCAGAGGAATCTTCCATGATGAGCTTTGGAGAGCTTATGTTTATGTTCCATTTATTAATGATTCTTTAAGGATTTTTACACAAAGTAATTGTCAGTTACATCTATTAAGGAATCTTGCATGTTTTTAACAGATGCATGAAAATCTTGTTGGAGCATCTTTTATGTCATGTTTTACTTTGTTGGGTCCAATGACTTCAAAAAATAAATGAATAATAAACAACAGAAACTTGAATACTCTATTCCTCCGAGTCAGTTCCATGACAATGAAGATAAGTGCCATTTTATAAAATTGTAATTTAAAAAATCCTTGAAAATCTGCTTATTAAAAATTTTATCAAATACACTTTTCACTTGTAAATAAATCATTACCATCAAATAATATCTAGAGATTAGAAAGGCTTATAAGTCTGTAGCTACTGATGTTCCTATGTTAATGCTATTTTTTCTTTTACATTTTTTGTCTTTCTTTTCCCAAAATATCTTTTAAACTGACTCCTGAGTACCTTTAAAACTGCTACCCTGACTATGAATTTAATTTGTATCTTCAGGTCCACTTGCTCTTGATTTTATTTTTTTAAGTTTTAGTTGATGTAACTTAGACTGAAAAGCAAGACAATACAAATACAATTTTGGGATATGTTTTTGTGTGTGATTTACTTGGGCACTCCTTCCATTAACATGATTACTCTCCCTGACTTTTTACTCTGTGTGATTTTTGTACACAAATTTTCATTGTTCCTTCATGGAGGATCTACCCAATGTGATTGATGATTTCATATAGATATTTAAAACTTGTGTAAATATCATATAATGTTTGGGCAGTCTAGACTGTTAATTTTTTTCATCTAATCCCACTTTCTTTTCTCATCATATACATCTTTGGTAAAGCCTTTTATCTACATCTTGCACGGAAGTAATCACTGATTGTGTACTGATACTAATTATATCTTAATATGATAATATCTTAATGCCATAAGAACTTATAAGAGCATTTCTGATGGAATTGATCTGACAATGGTCATGTGCACTGAAAAATAAATGATGGGCAGATCATTAGATTCATTAACTAGATTAAATTAAATTATGTTAGGCTGCTTCTAGAATTGAATTCTCATTACATTATGCTAGAATTCTTATTAAGCAAAAATAAAGCTTTTTATAATATTAGATTAAATCAATAGTAATAGAACTATTTTGATTTCTAAGAAAGATAAGGAAAATAAAGTTATTATGATATTACTTTGTTAAAAGTCAAAACAATTCTATGTTTCACTAACTCTACTTATTATTCCAACTAATTTTACAGTGAATGTATATTATGCCTCAGTCCTTTTCCTTCTATTCTTCATACCTTATACCTTCTCCATTATTTGTGTTTGGGACATTATCATTCTTGTTGCAGGTCACTCCTAGATCTAAGCCTTGACTTTTTAGCTTAAGTTCTGTATCTTCAGATGGTCTGCTTTGCATAAATTGTTT
This sequence comes from Myrmecobius fasciatus, assembly GCA_023553655.1. Taxonomy (NCBI): domain Eukaryota; kingdom Metazoa; phylum Chordata; class Mammalia; order Dasyuromorphia; family Myrmecobiidae; genus Myrmecobius; species Myrmecobius fasciatus. The sequence goes on from JAJPUD010006819.1 coordinate 45,531, forward strand.
GAAAAGATTATTTAATCTCTCTGTAAAATGAAGTTAGACTAGCTGATCTCTATATTTCTTTCCAGTTCCAATATTCTTTGATCTTGCATTCTACTACTATGTCAAAAATAACTGAAGCAAAACTTATCATTTCAGCTCAAAACAACTCTCCTTCCTGATGGACCTGTTTCAATGGTGCCATCATTTTCCATGTAGAACTCATGGTTCAGTTAACATATTCAACTTCCCATGCCCTTCTCTACCATCTTCTTTTCATTTCAGCCCTTGGTGATCTCTCTGTCCTCTGAACTCTTATAGTATTTATTCTCTGTAGCATTTAATTCTGCATTTAGTAGATATTAACTTGTCATTTATCTTCTCTTTTAGATGGCCTGTCATTTTACCTAAGTTGCAAGCCTCTTTTGTGTCTCTGATGTCCCGAACTATGCTTGTTTGTAATCTTAGACAATAAATATTTTCTGTGGATTACGAAAATTAAGGCAAATAAGAGTGCCAGAAAACACATTGTCACATGAATATTTTTTCTGAAATCTAATTTACTTTCATTCTCTCCTTCTATGACTAAATGTTATAGAATGCTTTTCTAGTCCTTTATCCCTAACTTCTTTAATATCATTCATAAATTGGGGCTGTCCTGTTTACAAAGACTGCCTTCATTTTGCCTTTTTTCTTCAGGCAAAAAGATTCAATAGCTTTAGTATCCTGTGGCATACATATTTGTTTTTCTCATTTTAAATGTGTGAGTCTTTAAGGCATTTTTTTTTCATACCACTCATAACCAGCCCAGATGGTTATGTAATTCCACACACTCAAATGTGTCCAGACCATATAAATCTAAAGGCCTCCATATTTGGGTGGAATCCATATGTTTAGACATTGTTGTTGCTAGTGTGGTTCCACAGTACTTGTTTAAACTCCAACATTTAAACTTGTCATTCTTGCTTGGGACTAACTGCAGTGGTTTCAAAATATAGCCATTGAAACCTTCCATATCTCCCTCTTCTTTAAGGATCCTGCTCTTTTTCCTTTCATGACTCTTGAGCCATGTTTCACCATGCAACAATGCCTACTTATGAGGCAGAAGAATTTGTTGCTGGGACCCCAGTGGTGCCAGCAGAAGAAAGGTATACCCACTGTATCCACCATGCATTTGAAAGAACTCTAAGATATTTACATTCCATTTCTGCTCTGAATATTAGTTATGAATTGTGGCTAGAGTGGGCAGGTTGAATTCTTGCAATTAGAAGTTCCACATTTATCAGTGTAAGGCAAATTATATTTTAAAACTTTTTCTTAAAAAAATCTTATGAGTTAGAAGAAACTTCAGAGTTTATATAGCCCAACTCCTTCCTGAATCATTCTGCAAACATACCATACAGCATCTTTTTAAAGGACTTGAGTGATGGGAAACCATACTGCTTCCAGTTGCTCAGACAGTCTTATCAATTTTGAGCTAAAATAGTTCTCCCTATAACATACCCATTTGCTCCTTGTTCTGCCCCGTAAGTTCAAGCAGAACAAGTCTTCCCCTCATGCCAGCCTTTAGATACTTGATAGTCTCATTTGAGTACATTAATCATATTTTGCTTGGTCTGATTTCTAAACTCAAGAGAATCATACCAAATTCCTTAACCTGATCTTTTTGTGGTATAATTTAAGGAGCTTCACCATTCTGGTTAACCCTCACTATTCCATCTGCTGTCCCTTCATCTTTTCTTGCTTTAACATCCTTACAAAAAGGTACTACTTAGAGCTAGACAGAACAGTCTACTTGCCTGATTAGAGAAGAATCACAATAAAACTATTTCTCTATTCTGAATATTATTTGTTTTAGCCACAATATTTCAGTATTTCACTCCTAACATAACTTGGAACTTATTTTTTTAGCCACAGTTTTATATCATTTATTTTTGAATACCTTATTTGATATTATTTTAATTCAAGAAAGTCAAACTTCAGTCATTATCTCCCTTACCCTTATTAATTAGATACATAGGCATGATATGAAGAAGACATTAAAACATCATTGTAGAATATTGTTATCTTTGCAATAACATGTACCTGTGAATAATGTTCAGAACTTCTCTTTATTTTACCATTTTGTTGCTAAAGATATGACAAAAAAAGTTATGCATTTTTCTGGAAGATAAAATCCATATATCCAAGCCATTTGGTATGTTCTTGGTAATGCTACTTTAGCATAAGAACCTACTACTTCTTCACACTAATACCAAAATAATTTTCAGGACAATCTGTTGCTTAGACTATTAGTTAAGTTTATCATCTTTGAATTATGGCTTATTGGCTGTCCTGCCCCCGTCTTAACTACTAGTTATTACATTTAGCAATCTCCATTGATTTCATTTGCCATTCCATTCAATTATATAGACTGTGAACATGATAATATTTAGAAGGAAAAAAAACATTAAAAACCTATGGTGCTCATTCTTATTTGAAATACTTATTGGGCATTATATTTGCCAGAGCTGTCATTGTTGCTCAAGCAGAAAAATCAAATCTATTGAGCAACAATGGAAAATGTTTTGTGGAATTTTTGAGATGCATTTGTTGGGATGATTGAATTTATTTGGGTTAGTATTATAATTAAGTCCTTGGGGATCATATATTTGGGAATTAGATCTGTTGGGTCATATCAAAATGAAAAGAATAGGTGAGTACAAAAGTGTGCCTTTAAAAACTATCACAAGTATTTATTTTTTCATTCAGTAAAAAAAAGTGCCTACTAAGTACAAAATGCTGTACTAGGTTTTTTAATTTTTAAAAATTAAAGCTTTTTATTTTCAAAACATATGCATAGATAATTTTCAACATTTTGTAAAATCTTGTGTTCCAAATTTTTTTCTTCCCTTCCCCCCACTCCCTCCACTAGATAGCAAGTAATCCAATATATTAAACATATGCAGTTCTTCTATACTTATTTCCACAATTATCATGGTTGTGCTAGGTTCTAGAGGAGATACAATTTGTTTTGCTAAAAAAAAAATACTGCCTTCATTGGGGCTTATCAGATTATAGAAGATCAAACAAATGACTGTAGAAAGCAACTTTATATAAATATAGTCAAGGTTTCAAAAAAAAGTTTCACACAAATTCTAAGGAATATTATTATTGAAAAGTGAAATCAGAGAAGGCTTCTTGAAGGAGGTGACATTTTAGCTAGGTTTTGATTTAAAACAGTAATGATAAGGTAAAGATAGGGAAGGAGGAAGGTAATGGAAATTGCTTGAACATAGAAGTGGATAAGTGTTGAGAGATCAATTTAACTGGAGGGTAATACATGTGGAAAGAAGTAATAAAAGATCAGCCTGGAAAAGTCAGAGTACCTTATTGTGGCAGAAAAGATTGAATTTCACTTGGGGGAACAATAGGAAGCTACTGAAGATTTCTGAGTGGAGGAATCACAATAATTGGTCTGTGTGTGTGTGTGGAGATTAGCTCTTTGTAAATATTAAAAATGGATTATGGAAGATGATCATAAGCATTCACTTAATATATCTGTACTTTAATGAAATTTGTGTTTCTCTTATAGTGGGGAACATTCTGCTTTACTTGATGTTAATCTACATTTTACTTAGAATATTACATTTTGATTTTTAAAATTATGTGAGAGAACTTCAGAGGGTTGACCAATGGATCTCAGAAGGAATATTTTCTGAAGGTTGCTACCTGGAAAGTCTGGAAATAGGCTCCATTAAGATGGTTTGAAATTGACAGCTTACAGTTTTTCCATGTATCTCATTCAGAAAACTCATAAATTTTACATCTACAAAAAATAGCAATGCCAGCCACCTCTTCATAAATCTAATTTGAAGCAACCTTTGGGTTAGCTTTTCATAAGAAGGGTTTCAGGAGAGTTAAAGAAGATTGGCAGGAAAGGGCTTAGTGTTATGGCCAAAAATATTTAAATAAATTTTACAGCAATTTAAAATTGAACTAAGTGCATGAGAAGTGAATTTTTCATGTTTGTGGATATTAAAAGATAAATAAATTATGTGATGAATTATTGGATGTTAGGGCATATTTCTTCACCAGGAGACATTGAAGTTAAGTTTGATATTTGTTATATAATGCATTCATAGATTTTAGTGTCCATCAGAAATTAAAAATACATAATGTAATTTAAATGTTTTAAGTTGTTATAAGGTTTTTTTCTCCCAAAAGATAAATTTTTCTCATAGAAGGCATAGATGATGTTTTGTTTTGTTTTTCAAGAAAAAAATGGGGTAGAATTCATAGATAACATTTCAAAATGACAACCAAGTGAAATAAAATAAATAACCACATGCACAAGACACATTTACATAATATATTGGCCTTACTAATTGGACCATAGCATTAAAATTCATGGCTTAAGCAAAGATACAACTAAATAGGCGCCATTAAGTATAGGAAAGGATATTGACTGCAACAAGTTACTTTGTACAAACCATTTGAAGCATCTATTCTAAATTAAATATTTTACTAAAATAGACCAGAAACTAGACTTCTATTTAGAATGATTTATAACTGTTCCCGACTGATCACAAAGTGTTTCTAAATTAAAAGCCATTAATTATAGCCTTATATAGATACAAAAGATATGCAAGAAGTGCTTTGTAATTCAAGCCAGCACTTCAGGTGAGAGCTTTTTAAATTACTTGGACCATTGGAGCCACCTGCTTGACTAAATGGTGAGGGCCCCATGTTTCAGGACTCATCAGTGCATTGCAGTGTTAACATTGTTACTGATTTTTCTCATTTCTCCAGGGCAAATACTAATTAATGGATACAATTCACAGCTGATTAGCTGTAGTTTCTTCAGTAATTACATTCGCATACTAACTGTTCAGAAGAGGATTTCTAACCCAGTTCTTATTTCACTCTAAGCTTAATTTGTTTTTTGAATTGTTTGGGTCCTTAGGATAATAGCCATTTTATTTTCCTTTGTTGTTGTAGGTAGTATTAGATAATAAGTGAGTTTAATCTTTAAAATGCTCTTTGATAATGAGCTGTTTGCCTTAAATGGATTTCTAATTCACAGACAAAACCTACATTTAAGTAACATTAAAGTTGTGCTAAAGGCTGAGGAAAGGCTACTTACTGTTGGAAACACATCAGAGCTTCACATGTAATATATACTTGAAGTTGCTATTTCCATACATAGAAAAAGATAAAGTTCAGAAAGAAGTCATTTTGTTTCATTATCGGTACATAAAATTTCATGACATGGAATCATATTTCCACAATTTTCCTAAACCTGTGTAAAAGTTAAAAATATATCTGTGATGTTTCATCCATCAGAGAAACTATTAAAATCCTTTTATAAACCTTAATAAACATGTACTTCCATATTTACTTAATGATATTTAATCCAAATGAATTTTGGGTACTCAGTGCTCTGAATTATTTCGATCTATTGTGCAAGGGTATATTTAGGAGTCTTTTTAAAAGAGTGGATTTTTGCTTCTTTACACCATAACAACTTGTCTGGAACCATTAGAGTCTTTCATGTAAATCCTACTTAGTTCTTGGATCATTGACAGGATAAAGTGTATCATGTCAATCTGGCTTCTATGCTTGAATTCTATACATTTAAGGCAGGAGTCTAAGAAATCCCCTTTAATGTCTGTTGGAATATTGAAAGTTGAGTTTTATTTTTAATAATTTTGGGTTTTTAAATTACTAGGTAAGTTATAGTTTTTATTTAAAAGTAAATACCATTTTTGAAAATAAGGAGGGATACATATATTTCATCTTTTGAAGACCAAAGCTATTTTTGACTAAGATTATTAGAGGCATTTTTTAAAAGCAGTTAGTACCCTTTTCTGTATTTTTGCTACTTAAGTATTACCATATTGTTTAATATCAGGATATGTGAAAATAACTAAATAAAACCTTATTCTCTCTTTAGGATTTGGAAACATTTCTACTCAAATTGCAAGTTTTACATTTTGAGAGCAAACAAATAAAGAGATGATTGAAATGCTGACTGTGGTCTTATTTAGGGTAGTCTGAATGAGCTGCTATGACAGTGAATAAAAAATTAATGCTGTGTTCACAGATTTCAGCTTGTTCTTTTAAACTCTTGCCCATAATGCTGTGTTGGGGCGATTAAATATTAAAGTTTTCAACAGTTCTCATGGATATTGATATAGGTTTAAGTATTGCACTGGGATGTTTTCTGATTCTGTCAGGCTTATTATTTATTTCAATTCATGCCATACCTCATTCACTGGAAAATAAAATCTGAGTGCTGGGAATGAAATTTGATTTACTTTAATTCACATTTTTGCCCTTTCACTGGTGACAGCTATTCCTAAAAAGTAAGCTGTGAAATCCCAATATATATATTAGACATGTGTCATGGTAGTGGACTTGGAATTTCTTTTCTTTCTCGCATTTGACAAATGCCAGTTCAGTAAACAATGTACACTGGTGACCAATTAGCCAAATCCTTGTAATAGCCTCCATTCACTACTAGTCTCTGAGCAAGACTAAATGATTGTTGAATGCAATTCAGTCAGGTAAACTCCCTATTTCATTCTCTGTGGGAACTAGCCAAAAATTTAGTGCTTTGAAATCTCATTAATATTTCACATTTGATCACAGTAAAGCATGGTTTTATATAATAACATCAATGCATTTTCCAAAATAAAACCTGAACTTCAGTAAATAACCATGATTCTATAGTGTATGGCCTACTAACATGAGAAATCTATTTTTCTTTTAGTTTGGGAACAATAGCAACTATATGAATATGGCTGAAGCAAATAATGCCTTCCTTGCTGCCAGTGAGGTAGGTCTTTAAAAAATGAATCTATTTATACTTTATTCTTTACTTAAGTATTTTAATAGGCCTAAAATCATTGTGAGTATTAGATTTGGAATATGGGAAGTGGAGCACAAAATTAGAATCATAATAAGAAAAAAAATAACATGACACCTCCATTAGGTAGCCCCAAGTCTGTTGTTTCATCACTTGCCAAAAAGGGGTTAAAAAAGTAAAACCCTGAATGATGAAAACAGCATAAACATAACAAATACAACTATACTTGAACAAATGCACATCTTCAGAGCCACATTAGAATGTCATAGATTATGAATTTTATCTGTACAAATAATTTAATTTTGGTTGAAGTGGCCTGAGAAATTATGGGGAAAAAATCCCAACAGAATAAGTTGGGTTTATAGCTGCTTGTATTGTATGATATGGATAGGTGCTAGAGTAAGCCCTGAGAAAGAAGCCCAGTTGTACTAATGGTAACAATGTATATGGACTTCAATTTAATAGGAGATGTAGGTAGAATGAACTATGTTATTTATTATCCATCTTCCTTTCATCTCATGCATGTATGTGCATGCATGCAAGCGTTTTGTGTGTATATAGAGTCACTCTAGGAAAGCTTTATTTTAGCCATTCTAAAAGTATTTGATCCCTTGAAATGAGTATGAAATACAAAAAAAAAAAGTAAAGGTTAAAATGTGTTGGAGTTTTAATTTTAAAACAGGGCAAAATGAAAGTTAAGTAGTGCCAAATGGAATGTTTCCTCTTGTGATTTATATAATAGAAAGTTTTCATCTTCCAAATATATTCAGAGATAGGAGACTGAAGGAGCTTGACCCTGGAGATTGAAAGTACTAATGGTTTCATAAATGATCTTGGTATATAGTGAAGTGAATGATATAGAAGAAATTAACTTGGAGAATGTTATAATAAATTTGAAATAGAATTAAGAGCCACTATAAATTAATCATTTTCACAGTGACCATCATCTCTGTACCCAAGAAAACTGCTTTGATAAGGGAATATTATTTGGCATGAGTTTCAGTGTTGTTTGTAATAATGAACACCAACCCCATCTGTAAGGACAACATGATGTTTCATTCTGTAGAATTTTTTTCCCTACATTTGAATCAAACATTGATGAAAGCTCTGTTGCCAGCAGCTGTTCAGAGACAATTTAATTCCAGCTGTGATAATTCACCGTGTCAGACATTGGCTGTTATATGTTGATACAACAGTTCTCCAGATTTGCATTTTTATCAAAAGGAACAAATGTTTTGAACATTTCAGTACAGATGGCATTTAACCATGTACCTACTACTCTAACATGTACATGATAAATATTGAAAAGTTAATAAGTTTTTTAAAAGTGACATCAACCCTTTCCAATTTAATCTGAAGAGGGCTATTATAGTCTTTTATTTAGAACCAAAGGATATTTTGCTGATGATGTGCCTTGTTATATTTTTTAAAAAATAATTTCACTTAATCCAGTGATTTATAATATTCATTTTTCTAGGTTAAATGCAGTCTAATTCTTAGCTGTAAACGTCAGTGTCATTAGTATTTTCCTAATTCTAAATTATAATTTGTAATGTTTTTCATATGTCAAATATTTTATTCTATTTTTATTAGGTTATTAAAATAAATTATTACTTAAAATAATTATTACTTTTAAAAAACAGCATAATTTTAGCAGCATAACTTTAGAAGACACTACTGTGTTAGCTGTTATACCTGTACAAGATTTCTTTTTAAAAAAAGAAAAATTTAGACCATTATGACTACTTCACAATAAATTTTGTTGAAAAAAATTGAACAAACCAAGAGCTAGCCTTTAAATAGTGGTCTCACTGCTCATCTTTTATTGGGCAAAAAAAATAGTGGTGCAACTAAATGTTAATGCACTACATTATGTAGTGTGTGCCTAATTTTGCAATTACTACATTAAAAGTATATTATTTGCTTTTAGCATTTTAATGAGTGCCAGCTAATTCATTAAGACTTTAGGTTTGGATGTTCTAAAGTGTAAATTATAGTCCTTGAAACCAGTTTCATTCTGATAGAAAATACATCGTAGATTATAGCACTATAGGCATTAGAATATCTTGTAGTTTGAATTTCACACATTTGTTTTTTGTTTTGTGCCTATGTCATGATTATCCTGACCATTTTTAGAGAATCTTAAATATTTATTGAAATAATATTTCAAGTGTTAATTACAGTGGTAATGAAAACAGCCAAATGCCACATATCAAGAATGAGTGTTTATCCGTATTGTTAATGTGATATGTTAGATTTCATTAAGCAGTAATGGGGTAGCAAATGAGTCACAAATTACAGTTGCATCTGTTACTAGACCACATTAGTGCCAAAATAACTGCAAATGCAGCCATAGGGTTATGTTCATTAGCCAACCACTTTTGTGGCCAATCCATCCTTTTGTGTTTGTGAAGTCAGGGTACCACAGTGAGAAAATTTACATCCTTGTTTGTTTGTTAGAATGAGGAAGAAAGAAAAACAAATCTTTAATATTGCTCCAGATTTCAGATGTAGAATTAACCTCCATTGTTTTGTATCTACGGAGTCTTAAAGAGTGTCAGATTGCCCTATTGCAGGCTCTACTAGTTTGGGATCTCATCATTTCTAGTATGAGACCAATAATGACAGCTGACAGGTTCTATATGAAAGAAAAGGGTTTTCCCCCTTGTATTTGTTTCGATATTCTCTCAAGTGGTTATTAATTTATATCATCATTAACATTTTGAAGGATGACAATTTTCAACAACTAATGAGATCTTTTACTTTTCACAACAGATTTAAATTAACTTTCATGAACTTACTATTTCAGTTAATGTAAATGAGAAAAAATAATTGATTTTTGGTTAGTACTAGGCACGAACCATAAAAAATACTGACCTCCAGGTTCTTTTTTTTTAAATTCCACTTAAGAATTTATGACTAATCCCAGTTTACCAAAGCTGCCGTGATATATATCAAATGGGCTCTAATTTTATATTTTTTAAAGAGGAAAATAATTATTTATTCAAATGCTGAAAAATTATATAAGTAAAATTCCATGGTGCCAAATAACTGAACAATATTAGTATAATTAGAATGTTTTGAAGAAATTGAAGATAATTAGTAGATATTATTATGATTAAAAACCTATTGATTAATATGTGTGTATGTATGGTGCTTTACTGTTCAAGGGTATCATAAGACTCACCAAAAGCCCATGGTAATCTTTGTGTAAAATTGTTTGCTACAAACAATAACTGCTTCCATTATACTTAGAGATATATAAAAAAATAAAATAAATAATAATAATAATATCACTTAGCTTACAAATTGTGCCAGGAAGTAAAGATGTATAATGTTCAGTACTAGATTAATGTTGTGTGTGCACTACAAAATTGTCAGTATTTTATGAAGCATGAGAATAATGTCAGCTGTTTGTGCTGTTTCACTAACATATCAATAAAGTGGCAATTTGTTATATAGCCAAATCTAATGTAGCTGATGTTCCAACTAACAACAAAGACAGATGTTGCTAATTAAGTACGCATTAAAAAACTGTTAATACTGATACTCCATTAAAACCATATGATAATGAGACTTAAATCTTTAATCAGAATGATCAGCAAAACTTTATATATGTAAATTTGTGCTTAAGATGATTTCATTTGAGAAATAAATATTTAGCCAAGATTTGAATGTTTTAGTTCAAAATTATTTCTTTGTCCAGAAGATACATAAATAGACTATTATAATATAAAAGATTTTGGTTTCCTTTTAGCAGACATTCCATACTCCAAGCCTCGGAGATGAAGAGTTTGAAATCCCACCAATCACTCCACCTCCAGAGTCAGACCCTACCTTGGGAATGTCAGATGTACTGTTACCCTTTCAAGGCCTCAGTGATCCACTGCCTGCACAAGGAAATGAATTTACACCTCAGTTTCCTCCTCAAAGCTTGGATCTTCCTTCTATTACAATATCAAGAAACCTCGTGGAACAGGATGGTGTAATCCATGGCAGTGGATTGCATATGGTAGGCTTGTATTTTGAAAAACACGATAGATATTAATGTAACAATTTTCTTATAGTGATTGCAAAGTTATTATATGCTATTTTATATTTTCCATTTGTCTAGAGATTTAACTAGTGGCACTACTTGAACTTAGAAGCTCTAGATTTCTTTCTAGTGGTTTCATGTTTAATTATATATGAATAGGTTGAAAAGTTGATAAAATTTACATAATGAATATATCTTTTGGAGACAAATATGGTCATGTATTTATTGGAATCTATATATGCTTCTTTAAGAAACAATATAGATATGGTAGAAAGAAGACTAAATAATGAGTTGGCAGGCTTGGCTTTTATTTCTTGTAGTTCTATTTTCTTATTAGCTGTGGTCATGTGATATTAGGCATGACATTTAATTTCTCTGAATGTTTCCTCCTCTGTAAAATTGGGTTAAGCATACTTGCTTACAGGGATTAATATGAGGATCAAATTAAATAACATATTTGGAAGCTTTTGGAAAATTATATATGCTCTGTTCTACAAATTGGTGGTGGTGTTGGGATAGAGTGAAGAAGAGAAGGGAGAGGTAATCCCTGTGTTTTGTTTTATATGTAGCTCTGTTTGAATAGATATTTGCTGCTCAAATAACGATGAGAAGTAGAGAGACTAAGATAGTTGTCTAATTTTTCTATGTGAGTCATTTTATATTCTGGTATTTTAAGAAGCAGGTTTGCCCTTCCTCAAATGGCAATTAGAACTGTGGTAAAGGAAAGAAGTAAAAGAGGAAAAGCAATTGCAAACAAGCAGCTAAGGAAAATACATTGCTAGTTACTGAGTGAAATTTACCTTGTTTTAGGTCTTATCATAGATATTGAATGAGATACTAGAGAGCTTTCTTACTAGGTAATGCAGTGATTTTTTAATATATTTTTGCTGGTATGCAATATTTGCTGGTATGCAGTGATCACTGGAATCTGTCTACTCATTTATTAAAATCTTTAGTTTGAATACTTAACTCTGTGCTATAATTGTATGTAATGCATTTATGTAAGGCATAGTAGTAAGTAGAAGTTGAAAAATAAGATA
>JAJPUD010006819.1:62432-63974 GCA_023553655.1 Myrmecobius fasciatus
CTTTCAATTCTCAGCTTGTTCTTAACCCTTCTCCCAGCCTACCTCCCAGCCTCCTTCTCAGCCTCCCTCCCAACATCCTTCCCAGCCTCCTTCCCAATCTCCCTCCTTTTCCTTTTCCTTCTTCCTATCCCTCTCCCTCTTCCTTTTCTTTTCCCTTTATTTCTCCCTCTTCTTCCCCTTCTGTCTAATTTCATTATTTCTGCACATATTGTATCTCTCATGTAGAATGTAAGCTCCTTGAGGACAGGCATGTTTTATTTTTTGGTTTTATATTCCAAATTCTAGCCCTAAACTATCTACTTAGCAGATGTTTCATTGATATCTGATGAATTGTTTACTAGCAACATAAACCTAAGTTGATAATTAAACCATTTTTGAAAAAACTGTGCTGTAATGTCAAGGAAAAAAACATTTTTCTGAAATCAGTCCCAGCCTTCAAATTGATTAGAAACTTAAAATGAATGTGATAGAATTAGATTTTAGCTAAATCCAGTAGAGAAAATGCTCTGTAGAGAAAAATGAACTCAAGTTGAATATAAAACTACTGGCTTACATTTTGTATATAAAACAACTTTAGCATATTAACATTAAGGAATTCCTTTTTAAAGGATAGGGACCTGAAAGAGATCTGTGATTTTATTAATATAGACAACTCTGAGAGGAGGAAATTGCTTCCACTTGCCTAAATCAGGGTGGTTCAGTGACATATCATGAGTCATACAGTCAGTATGTGTAAAAGGCAGACAATGAATCCAGGTGTTTTCAGCTCCATGGCTACTTATGTCATATAGTCTCTCAGCTTTTATAATTCTTTTTATTTTATTTTATTTTTTTATTTTATTTTATTGGCAAAACATATGTATGGGTAATTCTTCAACATTAACCCTTACATAGCTTTCTGTTACAAATTTTTCCCCCCTACTCCCCACCCCTCCCCAGATGGCAGGATATCCACTACATGTTAATTATGTTAAGATACTTGACAAATTGAATATGTGAATACATATTTCCACACTTATTGTTGTGCAAGAAAAAGCATCTACTGCATTGTTGGTGGAGCTGTGAACGGATACAGCCATTCTGGAGAACAATTTGGAGCTATGCTCAAAAAGTTATCAAACTGTGCATACCCTTTGACCCAGCAGCATTTCTATTGGGCTTATATCCCAAAGAAATCATAAAGGAAGGAAAAGGCCCCACATGTGCAAGAATGTTTGTGGCAGCCCTTTTTGTAGTGGCTAGAAACTGGAAATTGAATAGATGCCCTTCAATTGGAGAATGGCTGAATAAATTATGGTATATGAATGTTATGGAATATTATTGTTCTGTAAGAAATGACCAGCAAGATGATTTCAGAGAGGCCTGGAGAGACTTACATGAACTGATGCTGAGTGAAATGAGCAGAACCAGGAGATCATTATACACGGCAACAACAGTACTATATGACAATCAATTCTGATGGACATGGCTCTCTTCAACAATGAAATGTTTCAAACCACCTCCAATTGTTCACTGAAGAAAGCCATATACACCCAGAGAGAG
>JAJPUD010006819.1:64074-120631 GCA_023553655.1 Myrmecobius fasciatus
TGTTGAAGAATTACCCACACATATGTTATGCAAATAAAATAAAAATTTAAAAAAAAAAAGAAAAAAAAAGAAAAAGAAAAAGCATCTACACGAAAGACATATCAGATAAACGAAACACAAAGCAAGCAAACATCAATCGAGAGTATGAGAATGTTATGTTGTGGTCCACATTTCACATCCCTCTCTCTGGGTGTATATGGCTTTCTTCAGTGAACAATTGGAAGTGGTTTGAAACATTTCATTGTTGAAGAGAGCCATGTCCATCAGAATTGATAGTCATATAGTATTGTTGTTGCCGTATATAATGATCTCCTGGTTCTGCTCATTTCACTCAGCATCAGTTCATGTAAGTCTCTCCAGGTCTCTCTGAAATCGTCCTGGTGGTCGTTTCTTACAGAACAATAATATTCCATAATATTCACATACCATAATTTATTCAGCCACTCTCCAATTGAAGGGTATCTATTCAGTTTCCAGTTTCTAGCCACTACAAAAAGGGCTGCCACAAACATTCTTGCACATGTGGGGCCCTTTCCTTCCTTTATGATTTCTTTGGGATATAAGCCCAATAGAAATTCAGCTTTTATAATTCAAGCCCAATAATTGATGGTGTGCAAATATAAAAAGAACACTTAACTGGAAGGTAACTGAGATTATATTCTAGTCTTAACCCTGATACTAATCCATTAGATGACTAAGAGCGAGTCACTTAATATTTCTAACATTTTGATCACCTCATTCATTTGTAAAATAAAAGGGGTGGGCCATATTATTTCTCATGTTCTAAAATTTCTAAAACTCCCCCAAAATGAGTCTTAATTTATTAGTCCTTATATATCATCCACTTCAACTTACTAAGAAATACTGATTTTTAAAAAGATATAATGAAAATTAGCCCTCTCCAACTTCATCTATGACATTTTCTAGATTGTGTTCTAATAGAATAGTATAATTTACTATCAAAGGCATTTTCATTGTTTAATAACTCCAGAATTATAAATCCAAAGTACAAATAGAAGATACACCAAATATATTTTTGCCTGATGATCTTCATTATGAAAATCACTTCAGGAGGAAATATTCAAATAAATGATTGAAAATAACTTTACTTGAGGGCCAATATGTATTTTTAAAAATGAGAGAAATTGAACAAGATAGGTCTTATCCTATACTGTTAAAAAATCAGCAGATAGGATCTCTGCCAAACCCCAGAAAAGTAAAGAGTTTCTTTAATGAAGAGCCTTCACAAAAAATTTCCTGCCTCTGGTTTCTAGTAGGAAAAAAAAGACATAATATTCTATGGTGACTATGCAGAAAGAAAAGTCAAACTCTTAGGAAATACTTAGAACATGGAAGGTTTTAAGTGCAAATTAAATTGGATTGAGAAGCAACAGAGAAGGATACTAATACTTTTAGTATTTCAATATTTCATCTATTTTTCAATGACTGAAAATTTAATTACATGGCTGTAATTAATCTTAAAATTCCTTAAAGTCATGAGTCTTGGCGGCATGAAATATTTGTAAAATAACTTCCAATGCTATATTGTATACAAATGCACATTATAGATATTAATAAAAATCTGCTGAAATACTGAAAGAATGGAAAAAAGATTTTTATACAAAACTAGCATCTGTAATTTGGACTGCCTTAGAAGCCAAAAGAACCCTAATGTTTTGAACTTTTGCCCTATATATTTGTAAATAGGAATTACATAATAAATCTTTTTTATGTCCCATAGTGTTTAGCATAGATGCCAAGCACAAGATGGATACTCTATAAATACTTATTTCTTCAAATGAGAGGAGCTACAAATTTCTTTAAACTCATTATCTAAACATTTTTTCCTTACCAGCAGTCTCCATATTTTCTGACTGAAATCTCAATAAGCCTTCTATCATATCCTCCTATTACGACTGTTGTATGAGAATCATTTTCTAATTTGCATGACCAACCCAATGTCTTCCAATTTAAAGCAATTACATCCTACTGGACCAAAGTAAGGTAGAGACTTCATAACCAGCAACAAGAATACTAATCCCCAGGAGAGAACATAAAGTCAAGTCAACAGAGTTCTCTTTGCCAAAGAAATCATAAGTTTAGGTGCTATGTCCTAATCCTCCTTTCTTATCTTGTATTGTCTACAATATTGTCCATAATAATTGGGTAATTTATAGCCTACAGTTTAGTTGAGACAGATACAATTACAGTGTGGAGAGTGTCTGTGACAAGAATAAAAGTTTTGAATCCCTAGTCCCCTTGACTAAAACTACTCATGATTCCTAAATTCTAAGGCTTGGTTATGACCATTTCAGGGATCATCACAGAGATGTGATCTTTTTAAAAAAGGACAACTTAAATACTCTAATACCCTCTCTTTGTAATATCAAGCTCCACTGGCTCAGTTATCTTTTGTATGATATGACTATTATATCTATATCTGTATATATATCTAAAATTTCTCCTGAATATCAGATGCATCACCAACTGCCTTTGGATAGCTTTAGGTAGATATACTGTAGACATTTCAAATCCAATAGATCCAATACAGAACTCAAACCCCATCTCCCTTCAAGTTGTCCTTCCTTTAAACTTCTTTATTTCTATTAAGGCAATTACTTTATGGTAACTCTTCAAGTTCACAACCTTGGTGTAAACATTAATTCTTCCCTTTCTCTATCACCATTTCAAGGCAGGTGTCAAATCTTGTTTGTTTCTCCTTCATGACATTTCTTAGCATTCCTTTCCTCCTTTCCTATCATACAGCTACCGCCTTAATTTAGACCCTTTTACCTCCCGACTAGACTATTGCATCAGACTCCTTGTTGAACTCCTGTTTTTAATCTCTATCTCCGATCAAGCCTGTACATAACTATCAAATTAACATTTCAAAATATGAGGCACATAATGTCATTCCTCTATTCAAGAATCTTCAGTTGTTTCTCAGTGTTCCTGGAATAAAATGCAAGATGGCTCAACGTGGTATTTAAAAACCCTTTATAATCTGCTACAAACAATCTTTCCAAGCTACATTATTTCTTCTCATACACTTTTGTTTTAGCCTAACCATCCTACTTTCTCTTATTCCAAACCAATTTTCCACTTCTTATTTGCATGATTTTACAAACGATGTAATTTGTCCTTTATTTTTACCTCCTGGAATCCTGGTTTCTTTCAAAGCTTACCTCACATACTGCATCCTACAGGAAACTTTTCCTGATACACTGTGCTTGTTGTCCAGTTTTCTCCATTGTCCATTTTTCTTTGTTTTTTGGTTTTTAGGTTTTTTTTTTTTTTGCATTCTTCCTTCTTTGTCTTTGTATCCAGCATGATGCTTTGGACATACTTGGAACTTCATTATTGTTTAGCTGAATTGTATTAGATATAAAAAGTTATATTATAAAGTTCTAAATATGTAACTTGTTGCCTAATATTTTGTATCCCATACTTTGCCCACAACATTTTAAAAACAAATAGTTTGGAAAATAATGGTAAAGTAAGCAAATGTAGCCCAATCACAAGTTTAAACAAGCAAATAAACATTGAGTTAAAAAAAAAAGAGTTAGGTTGTACTATCTAGCTATTGCAATTTTGTGGGAAAGTCTGAGTGAAAAATCAGGTTAAATAATAACTGGTTAAATATGAATTCTTAAGAAAATCTACTCAATTAGAAAAATGCATAGTATATTCTTAAAAATGTATAGTTCAACAATGACATGGACACTTCTAGTGCCTTCCCTTTCTGCATTTTTTTTACTTCTGTATTCTTGGTAGTAATATCTTAGTTTTGAAGAAGTATTTTTTTTATTGTTAATCCAGTGAAGCTGAGAAAGGCGTTGACTGTTGGAGAGTTCTAGACTTTTCTGCATCTGTCTAAAGGAACAATTGGATGGTTTCCATTCTGACAAAGTTATCACCAGTATTTCTAGACATTCATAGTCCCAAGTTCAAATCATGAGTTTAGAGAAATAACAATACAGTATATCTTCATATTCCTGCTGAATTAACTTGCATAATGTGTTATACTTGGAAACTAGTTAGGTTGAAATTCTGTTTCAACCAGGTTCTCACACCATATAACACAATAAATTCCAAATAGATTCATCACAAGATAGTAGAAATTTTGTCAAACAGATTAGAGATAAAAGAAAAAAAAAACATATTTTACAATTATGGATAAGGGGATGTTTAATAAAAAGACAGGGCATGGAGAAGATCACAGAAGGTAAAATGTATATTTTTTAACAAAATTGAAAAGGTTGTGTACAACCAAAGATCAGTATAGTTAAAATTAGAAGGAAAATTTAAATGATGGGAAAATTATAGCAAATTACTTTGATTAAGGACTAATATCCAACATACACAAAGAAATAATTCAGATATGTGAAAATGAGAGCCATTCTCCAGTAGATAATTGGTCAAAAGACATGAAAAAGTATTTTTCTTTTTTTAATTTTTTTATTTTATTTGCATAACATATGTGTGGGCAATTCTTCAACAATAACCCTTACATAGCTTTCCGTTACAAATTTTTCCCCCCAACTCCCCACCCCTCCCCTAGATGGCAGGATATCCACTACATGTTAATTATGTTAAAAATATTGGCAAATCGAATACATGTATACATTTTTCCAAACTTATCATTGTTGTGCAAGAAAAATGTTATCTACATAAACGATACATCAGATAAAGGAAACACAATGTAAGCAAACATCAATCAAGGAGTATGAGAATGTTATGTTGTGGTCCACATTTCACATCGCTCTCTCTGGGTGTATATGGCTTTCTTCAGTGAACAATTGGAGGTGGTTTGAAACATTTCATTGTTGAAGAGAGCCATGTCCATCAGAATTGATCGTCATATAGTACTGTTGTTGCCGTGTATAATGATCTCCTGGTTCTGCTCATTTCACTCAGCATCAGTTCATGTAAGTCTCTCCAGGCCTCTCTGAAATCGTCCTGCTGGTCGTTTCTTACAGAACAATAATATTTCATAACATTCATATACCATAATTTATTCAGCCATTCTCCAATTGAAGGGCATCTATTCAATTTCCAGTTTCTAGCCAGTACAAAAAGAGCTGCCACAAACATTCTTGCACATGTAGGGCCTTGAAAAAGTATTTTTCAAAAGAAAAAAATCTAAAAAATCATAAACCATATGAAAAAGTTCTTCAAATCACTAATAATTAGAGAAACAGAAATTATTCTGAAGTTCTGCCTCAAACCTTGTAAACTGGCAAGTATTTGGATGTGACAAATGGAGGGATCAATTATGCCTCTCTCTTTTTGTTAGGGTTCTGCTGCTAAACTTTAAACAGTAACATACTTTAAAGTTTAATCCACATTAATTACCTTTTTGTTAATCTTTTTCTTAAATTTCTAGACCAATAAAAGAAGGAATCGAGCTTTGATTTGTAGTTTGCCTATTTTTGAATTTTGAATGTTCACAAATTTAATAATAAACACTTGAACCAGTTCAAGCTGGACTCCAGTATACCCCAACAGTATTATTATTATTCTTTATGTAGGCAAAGGGAAGATTCAGAGAGGAAGGGGAACTAGGGATAAGGTCAGAAAAATAACAACAAAACATGAAAAAGATAGTGAAGCATTTAAAAAATAAGTTGAAAAAATCAAGGAAGTTAAGAAGAAAATATATTAAAAGGACAATTTTTAAATTATGTTGCTATATTTAAATTATTTTGAATTGTATCTCTCTATATCTCTCTATATCTATATCTATATTAAAAGCAAATTGTGTGCAATAGAAATTTGCATTGATGTCTTTTTGTTTCTAGTTTGTATATAGAAATATTGAGTTTGGTGTTTGATAAACTATACATTTTAAAAATAAAATAAAGGTTTGGTAGTAAGGTACATGCATATTAGGATGGGAAAAGGGAAACCAGAGTAAAAAGTTAACTAGTGTTCATTCTACTGTATAAGGTTAATCAAATTCATTGTCCAGCTGATCTTATAATAAATAGTACATAGATTAAGACATATGCAGAGAAAGAAACCAGAAATAATTGATTTTTGACACTTTTTGATCCTGACCCACACTCAGTGTATAATCCTGGGCAAGTCACTTTAACTTTTCAGTTTTCTCTGAAGCTGTCTTAAGACAATGTAAAGTTCAAAGAATAGTTGCTTCATATCTTGAGTTTGAGATATCTACAGTATATTTTCCTAAATATGAAGTTTAAAAGGAATGCTATATTTGATTGGTTAACTCACAAACATTTAAAACCCATAGGTGTTAGAGTGCAGAAATGTGGATATTAACGCATGCAGAGGAAGAAAATTAGCAACAGATGGGAGAAGAGCAGCATTAATGGAAGAGAAACTAATAGAAAGGGTTGGAAGAGAAGGAAATTCTTACTTTATATTACTTTACCTGGTGATTTCATCAGCTTCCATGAATATAATTACTCTCTCACTGTTGATGATTCTCAAATGTATCTCTCCTGTCCCAGTCTCTGCTGACCTTGCTGATTTTGCATCTCCACGTGCCTTAAAACATTTCAAACTGTACATCTAATGGATATCTTAAATACAACATATCAAAAACAACTCATTATCTTTCCCCATGAATCCCCTCCCCTTCCCTAGCTGCTAATGCTTCTTTTCTTCATTTTCTTTGTTTTCTCTCTCTTTCCTTTCCTTCCCTCATCCCTCTCTCTCCCTTCCTCTCTTCCCTCTTCCCTTCTCCTTCCTTCCTCCTCCCTTTTTTCTTTCCTTCCTCTTCTTCCTCCCCTTCCTCTCTCTCTCTCCTCTCTCCTTTTTCTTTTTTAACTACAGAGGGCAACACTATCCTCCCAGCACCCTAGAGTTATAATATAGGTATTATCCTCACTTGCTCACTAAATCTCATTCTTCTTATTCAAACTCTTGCCAATTTCTTCTCTGAAACATTTCTAAAATATGCACCATTCTCTTCTCTGACATTGCCACTACTATGGTTCAGAACTTTCACCTCATGCCTAGACTATTGGAATAGTCTATTGACAAGTCTGTCTCTTTCAAATGTCTCCCCACTCCCATCTGTCCTTCATTCAGCTATCAATGTGATTTTCCCACAGTGCAAGTCAGATTACTTATCTCCCCTGGCTTCCTTTAAGTCCCAACTTTCTACAGAAAGCCTTTTTAACGCTTCTTAATTCTAGTATCTTTCCTTTGTTAATCATTTATTTATCCTATATATAACTTGTTCCATCTATATTTGTTTGCATATTGTCTCTTTTATTAGATTGTGAACTCTTTGAGGGTAGGGATTGTCTGTCTTTTGCCTTTTTTTTTGTATTCCCATTCTTAGGACAGTTTCTGGCACATAGTATTCACTTAATAAATGCTTTCATAGTTGCGAGGATATCGTGAGGTAATAGCATGCTAGGCAATTATTAAAGTGTTAAATTAATATAAAATTTATAATATAAAATATGATAACTTAAATATAAATAAATAACTTATTAAACTAACTTTCTGAAAAAAGGATCTCTGAAGATCAGGAAACAGCAAAGAAATAACTGCAATAGTTCTGTTTTTAAAATAACTGAAAATGATAAAAGTCATCTATGACTGAGGAAAAAAGGAGTGAGTAAATAAAATGGGGAGAGTGAAATTATTGATCAATATTTCATGAAAAATTTTAAAAATAATAAAAACAATTAGTAAAAAGAGAGAACCTCTAAGATCTTTAGATTTGAAAATGCTTCCTTTTTAATAAAATGAAATATATTAAGTAGAAGTAGATGTTTCCTGTGAAATAAAGTATACTGGAAAACTTCATGTGGTTTTCTGAATGTCATTTTAATGTAATAATGTACCAGAGCTCAAATGAAGAAAAGCCCAGACATTAACCCTTGGATTATTCTCCCATATTATTCAGTAGCCTTTAAATGTTCCAAATTAAGAAATCAAATGCCCCAATTAAGAATAAAACAAAATAACCTTGCACAGATTAAAAAGAGAAAATGTCAAGAATTCATAGATTTATATATAAAATAAAATTTGGGGGTCAGCATGAATTAAGAAAATTTACTTTCAGTAAAATCTCACTCATCCACAATAGCAAGTATTAAAGTAACTTTTGAGTAATGTATTGCTTTTCTGGATTTTGAGATTGAAGATTTTTCTAACCTCTTATGTAACTATAGAACATATGTGGAAAGTTTTTCAGGGGAATACTATTTCCTAGTTAACTAACAATTTCAATTATCTTTATCTTCTGTTTTGTTAAACATAGTTTTCCTTTAATGAAATAAAAAACTGTATATCCAGCAAAAATATCACTTTAATATGCTGAAATTGATACCCTTTAGAGAAATTTTGAATGACTATACTATGATCAGTATAATTCTGAATCAGATTGACCCAGTAGTGAGCCACAAGAATTTCATGGGAAGGTACTCTAAAATAAACAGACATGAGAACCAATGTAAGTGAAATTCTAAATGTTTCTACACATACTCTCTTTATTTGCCATACATTACAGTAAGTATCACAATAAGAAACATTCTTTTTTAATAGAATTGAGTAAAAATGAAATAGCTTCAAAGGCTAATGGAACTGAAAGCACATACAAAAGGGACAATAATCTAGATAGTCAATAGTCCAAGTCCTTTTTTTGGATTTATGAGTCAATTCAAAGTACAGTCCCACTCTTTTGTTCAGAAACTAAAATTGGAAACTAAGGGAGCTTGGAGTCTTGTGTAAGAATGCTGCCAACCTTATCCATTCTTGTGTGGACACTTTACAAACTTGTTTATCACCTAAGACATCATGAGCAGGAATGAGATCCTTGTTCCAGCTGCTTGTGATTCATGTGACAAAAATCAGACCAACTTCTCTGGTGAATAATCAGGGATTTCCTTTTCTCTAACTTCTGTAACCTAATACCTACCTAAAATTTTAGGGACTGGATCTATCTGATAACTGAGACCTGGTTGTATCCTTTGAATTTTATCCCTTGTTCCCTGGTGACTTTGGTACAAAGTAAAAGGCCCTGACTGTGCAATCAGAGTTCCTAGGTTCAAATCACCCCTGTGATACTACTTATGTAATAAAAAGCTTAATAAAAGCTCATGGGCTTGTCTATTATTTAACTCATTAGTCTGGGAAATAAATTAATTGTATCATTTACAAAGAATTGGATGATAATAGATGTTGCTTTTTGCTTCCTTGTTTATGTACTTCCCCCCCAATTAAAAGCTTTTATTTAATAGAATATATAGAATGTGCTTATACTCAGATCCTAAAAGGAAAATTTATCTCCCCTTTCTAGAGAATATTAAGCAGCATTGCTTCTGTTGGGTCCTCTCATTTTTTGAGAGTACAAATAACTAACTAGTGGTGAAAGACCTGTTTATCCAGTACACAAACATCTCAGACTAGGAACTGGAAGGCTTCCAGAATAGCCAAAGCATTAAGGGAGAATTATTTTTCTGTTCATATCTTCCTTCATAAATTTCATTCAGTGAGTGTAAACCAGTTAGGAAGGTACTTAATCGGGTAGGAATGAACTCTATTAAACTATTCTCAAGGAAGTATTGGAGTCAGAGCATTTTTATCATCTATTACTGAACATTCTGGGAATAATGAAGTTTCACTAGATGTTTTGGTGAAGTCAAGATTGTTTCTTTTCTAGTACATTATTTTCCAGTGCATGCCATCAAGAATGATGTTACAAAAATCACAGAATCACAGAATTTTAGAATTGAAAGAGACCTCAGTCCATCTCATACCCCCCCAAAAAAGAATTCCTATTATAATATATGAGACAAGTGTTCATCCAGCCTCTGTTTGAAGGTCTCCAAATGAAAGAACCCACTACCTCCTAAGACATCTCTTACTGATTATGGGTAGCTCTAATTGTTAGGAAAATTTTCTTGACATCAAGCTTATATTTTTCTCTTCACAATTATACCCATGACTCTTGGTTCTTTTCATTTTTTACCTTTTTTTTTCAATCCTAATTGCTATTGTTTCTTACTTTTTTTAAAAGATTTGTCTCACAACTGACCAGATTTGTGATTATAGACCTTTAAGAAATATTTGGGAAATACCGTAGGTAGGATTAGACTTCTCTCTCATTAACCATCCTTGTTCTCTCTGATTTTCTCCAAACTTCAATAGATGCCACCCAATTTTAATAGGCATAAAAGCAATTCTTTGTCATGGGAGAAGGATATTTCCATGGTCACTTGAGTTCAGGAGATCAGTGAATCAAGGCCAAAGGTAATTTTGATTTATAGGTCTAGGAATAGGGTAGATTGAGGATATGGAAAAAGTTTAATTGCTCTCCTATCTCTGAATCATCTGTGGTGACTCAATTTCTTCTGAAACTCATGATTATCTAATCTAAGTCCTCTTGGTATATAAGAATCACTTTATTTCTCCCCATGCCTTTAAAAAAAATTTTGGTACGTGTTCCATCTTCTCTTTTTGGAAAAAACCTGTTATCATTAACCTGGTTAGGGCTGTATTATTATTATTTTTGTTATTATTGCTAGGGTGCTTTACCAAGAAAAAAAGAATACATTAAGTGGGACAAGACCTGAAACTCCATATTCCAAGATGGGAAATAGATAGTTGTGTACTTTTTGCCTAGATTTTTGCTCCAGAAATAATGCCTGAAAAGTCTGCCTTCATACAAGATGCAGAGGAATTTTTTAAAAAGATTTTATGATTCAGTGTTAAATCATTTTGCAGATGTTTGTGCCTATGTTGTTTTATGAAATATGTATGAGTTTGGTACTTGGATATGTGTTAACTGGTGATTTAGTAGTTAATTCAGTTTAGAAGTCACTGTTTTCTAAAATTTCCGTTCCTTTAAATCTGAGATACTGATGTTAGACAATATGTACAAATTAGGTCAAAAACAAAAAGAAAATTCCATATATGTCAAAATAATCATAGTAGCACTTTTTTGTCCTAAACAAAGTGCTAGAAACAGGCTAATGTCTACTGATTAGGAAATAACAAAACTAGATACATAAATTAATTGGATATTATTTCTGTGGCATATGAAATAAAGAAAGTAATCATTAAAAATATTTAAAAGCACATAGACAAATTTTTTCAGTTACAAATTCTCTTCCTCTTCCTCCTCTCTTCCCCACTCCAGGAAAAGTCAAGAAAAACAAAACATAATACAAAAATGTATAGCTATATAGAACAAATTTCCAGGTTAGCCATGAATATGATCACTTGAAAGAGGCATAGGAAGATTTAAAGAAACGAATGCAGAGGGAAGTAAACAGGATTAGGAAATAATATACAAGATTAAACCTTATGAATCTTAAGAACAACAGTAATTGAAAAATTATACCAAATCTGTCATAATCAAAATGATTAAAGATGGCCCTGGAGAAGAGATAGGAAACAGCCTCTTTCCCTTCTCTGAGTAGGATTTTTATGGTTGTGGACCATTGTACTTTTAAACTTGGCTAAGTTGTTTAATTTTGTTGAATTGCTTTCCTTTCCTCTCTTTTTATTCTTTGTTACAAGGAAAGGATTACTCACTTTACAGAGAAGATGGGAAGTATACATCCAGAAATGAAGTTAAAGTAAAAACAAAAGATACACATAAAATTTTAATTATTTTTGAAAATAGTAATACAATAATAAAGAAGATTCTGTTCCCTTTTTAGGAAGATTCTATGCACAAAAGTACCTGGAGAAAAAGAATTCATTGTTTCCTTAAATTTGGCACTTGTTTTGAGTTCACTTGATTTATCTTCTTGTCTGACTTACACAAGGAAATTAATTGTGAAAGATTATGTAGATTGTTTAAATAAGTATATAAGAATAATTTTACTTTTCATATGGGAAATCATTACATGTCTAAAGTCATTTTGCTCTCTACACTTTTAAGAATGAAAAGGGTATTTAAATTCTCATTTACTTTTATAGGCATGATTTTAGGTAATAAAATTTTCTTGGTTGAAAATTATAATGTAATGGAAATTAGGCCTTGATATTCTAATTTGATCTATTTTTGTTCTGAATTTGAATTTATAGCAATGATATAATTAGATGAACTCTGATAGGAGAGAATCCCACTATGGAAAAGTGATATACAATGAATTTGTTAATTTTCTGTATAAATTCACCATAGTTTATTAACTAGAGAACCTGAGGACTCCTAGTGAATAATTTGAATAATTATTTTCATATTCAAATTGAACTTAAAAAATTTTTGAAAGTAAGAAGAGATTATATTTGCTTTTAGGGCAAAACTAGTTTTATTTCAATAAATTAAATTACTACAGTGTGCAAAAGGAGATCAGAATGCATGGAGCTAAGAGAAGAGTAAACTTAGTGAGACTGATGACACCACACACACTTTTCCCACACATCCTCTTCTTTAAAATCGACAGTTTAATTTGCTTTGAAAGCTAAATATAAATGGTTTTCAGATGTTATTTATAATGAAACTCTTTTTATGGCCTAGAACAATATCCTGTGGAATATGCCATTATGCTTTGTTAGAGGATTGGGATTTGAATCTTGCCTCTGATCCTTGCTAAATTATATGACTGTATGCAGATCTTCACTAGGTGATGAAAAGAATACCAGCTCTGGAGTCAGAAAATGTAGATTTAAATCCCTCTTCTGATGTTGATTAATTGTATAAATGTGGTCAGATTATTATATGGTTTCTAAGGGATTTTATCACCCTAGATCAATGATGCTATGACTTACAAAATTATGACATATGTTTCAATTTTTTCTTCCTTAGTGGATTGTCGTGAAAATCCAATGAAATAATATATGAAATATTTTGCATGCCTTGATTAACATTAGCTATTATTGTTATTTTATTAATAAATGTTCACTTTAATTTTTGTTGTGTTACCATGGTTAAAATTTGCTTTAAGTCCTTCTACCTACCATTATTTTTCTTGAGATTGATATTAATTTGCTTATGTTAAAGTTTAGTCTGATCTGGATTATAGTAATGTTGTTAAATGTCATATGTAGACAAGAAGTAAAGGTGGAAAAGACTTACCAACAGTTCAATAGATATAAAACCCCTTGCACACTTACCAGTATTAATGGAAAGAAGATAATTAGCTAGCTACATAATATCTATGCAGATAATTTGATGTTTTGCAATGACTATAAATGATGTAACTTACTGTGTAGGATGGGATCCAATGGGACTGTAGTGATTCTTAATATGTGCTTATAATCCTGTTTTGAGCCTAGTTTTATATATTTTCTTGAACTGCTCTGTTTTAATAGTCTCAATAAATTAGAGGACCAAATTGGTTCTAAAAGTTATTATTGATGTGATAGGCATGCTGAAGAATTAAGAGCTTGTCAATAAGAGCAGAATACTAGCAAGCTGCTTGCTAGAGTGTTTATGAGTAGCATAATGAAGTCATAATAATGGTTTTGAGTAGTACAGCTGAATAATGAGTCAGTCTCAGGTGGATATATACAAGGAATGGGAAAAATTGGAGAAGCAGATTCATAAGTGGTGACTGAACTCTTCTAAAGCTCCAAGTTATCAAGGGTGGCTGTTACCCCCTTGGGTAATATGAAGAGACACCATCAGTACTGTGTTTTTAATTGGAAGACCTGTTTTAAATTCTGCCTCCATCATTTATCATTTGCATGACCTTGAATAAATAAGTTTCTTAATGATATAGGTCTCAGTTTCCTCCTGTGCAAAATGAGGGGTTTGTACTAGATGCCTTCTAAGGCTCTTTCCACCTCTAATTCTTTAATCCTGAGATAAGACATTGCATGTATTTACAAATGTGGTATTAAATATAACCTAGGATCAAAGCAGGATTAAACATTCTAGTGAGTACCATATGTAAGAGATCTTACTAAGATCTCTAAGGCTATCTTTCTATGGAGGAAGAAACATCCCACTATCCTTATGGCAAGTTGTCAGTCACATTCCCTTCATCTTTTCAAGGCTTTTGAAGTATGTATTCACTTGAATTGATACTTTTTGCGAATCGTAGCTTTACCTAATCTGGCCTCTACTATTGAGGCCCTTCAACATTTTTTTTCCTACCAAGTGGCATTGAGGATCACCTCAAATCAAGACAAGTGCTTCAAATCTTCCATTGTTCAGAGCTATTTTGTTTATAGATGTCTAATTTTTGTGAATACTGCCTACTCCCTAAGGAAATTGGGTAGAAACTCATTTATGATATGGTACTTTCCTTTTGGGGGGAAATAAAAGGACTTATTCCCATAAGCATTGTAGGTAGTTCCTTAATCAAATAAATAAGACTGGGCATCTTTATCCTTTTGTTTTTGCACATTCTTTATTTCAGATCTAGTAAGAGGTCTTTATACTTGTTTTAAAACAGGTTTAAAAGCATAAACTTGTTCAAAATTCAGAATTGAGAAAACTTCTAACATAGAAAATAGTTGGATATTTGCAGAAAATTAATATGCTTTTATTTGCTCCTTCCTTATAGGATCATGGTCACACACAAGTGTCTCCATATCGCCAAGATCACTCCTTGATTATGAGATCTATTGTTCATATGACGGATGCCGCTCGTTCTGGAATTATGCCTGCTGCCCAGCTCACAACCATAAACCAATCTCAACTCAGTGCCCAGCTGGGATTAAATTTAGGGGGTGCCACTCTGCCTCACACATCTCCTTCACCTCCTGCAAGCAAATCAGCAACTCCTTCCCCATCAAGTTCTATCAATGAGGAGGATGCAGATGAGTCAAACAGAGTAAGTTTGGCATTATTATCTTGGTTACTGGTTTATCATTTAATTGGTGACGGTGTTCAATTGGCATCATTGATCATCCACATATAGTTTTCATAGAAAATGTGAGAGTATTCCATGATCACCTTTGTAAATTCCATTCTTGATGTTATTTTGTGGAACTGCATGTTATCTGTGGTAGAGAGGTTAACACCTATAATGTAACAATGGAAATATAAAGTTATATGAATTTGAAATTATTTTTTTTAATTTTTGAGGAAAAATACCCCTGGACAGGGAATCGAGAAATCATGCTTTCACTCTGGGTCCTGGCATCAGCTAGTTATGAAACTCTTTGATGTATCTGGGCTTTAGGTTTCCCAAATATGAAATGAAAGACCTATTTTTAGATAACATTGTAGGATAGCTAGGTGGGCACAGTGGATAGAGTGCTAGACCTTGAGTCAAGAAGACTCATCTTCATGAGTACAAATCCAACTTCAGAAATTTATTAGCTGCGGCAGGTAGGTGGCGCAGTGGATAGAGCACCAGTCCTGAAGTCAGGAAGACCTGAGTTCAAATTTAGCCTCATACACTTAACACTTCCCAGATGTGTGACCCTGGGCAAGTTACTTAACCCCAATTCCCTCAACAAATATATATGTGTGTATATAGATGTAAAAGCTGTGTGACACTGTGGGTAAGTCACTTAATCCTGTTTGCCTCAGTTTTCTCAACTATAAATGAGCTGGAAAAGGCACTAGAAAACCACTCTATTATCTTTGCCAAGAAAAACTGAGTTTGTCGCTACTGAAATATGACTGAACAATGACAGATAATATTTGTTTCCTTTTAGTTCTCGGAGTGTTTCAATCAAATTTTTTTTTTACCTCTATGAACATTTGTTTATTTATTTATTTATTTTTTGCTTTTTGCTGAGGCAATTGAGGTTAAGTGACTTGCCCAGGGCCACACAGCTAGGGAATGTTAAGTGTCTGAGACCAGATTTGAACCCAGGTCCTTCTGACTTCAGGGCTGGTGCTCTATCCCCTCTATGAACATTTGAAGGACTAAATAATGCATTTGACATGCTCTTTTTTGTGGGAAATTTTTCACTTAGTAAATAGCATTTGTACAACTTTGTTCTTATTTTGAGTATCACTTATACAAGATATCCCAAAAGTCTTAATGAAGTTAAGCTATTGAAGCTTAATGCTGCAACAAAACTTTGTTTTTGTATTTGTTTTGTAGATATAAATAACATTTTCTTTTTTTTAAATGGATAACTCATTTTTACATCACCTACCTTTCCCAATCTAACCCTTCTTCCTTCTATTTCTGTCACTTAAGCCTGATGTCTTAAAACAATAAAAGGATTATAACAACAACAACAAATTTAAAGGAGGGAAAAAAAAAAACAGTTAAGCAAAACCAACCAATATATCAACCAAATCTGACATTAGCTACCAAATGCTCCATACCCACCTTCAAACACCTCTTGTTTAGGACCTAGTTTGTTGAATGACAGAATGACTGAACATTTGTTTGAATAAAAATTTATTTGAATAAAGGGGAAAAATCACCTATTAAGCACAAAATGCTGCTTTCAAACCTGGAGATTCAAATACAGAAGTAGAAATAATACCTGCCCCCGAAGAGTGTCATTATTATGAAGAAGACAAATATAGAGAAGTAGTGGGAATATTTTGTTTTGAAAAAGTCATAGAAATAGTGAATAGGATTTTAAAGGAGTAGATAGATGGACATGCCTTTTCTAGTAGCAGTGGTGGTATTATTTTGAATATGGCTGCAGAATTAGAAATCAGGACAGGTGTTTTAAGTAGAGTGGATGGCAGAGAGTATGCATAACGATTAGCAGAACATCTAGAGAGAAGATTGTTAGGGCATGAGGTGAAGCATGACTGGAGTCCTATAGTTATAATAAATCATATGTGGCATTCACCAATCACGTCAACATAGTTTCAGGTCTGGAGTTCCAGAACTGAAAAGGGATGTCCTTTGGTCCCAAAGTCTTCAGAGTTATCACCTATAAATAAGCCAAAGATTATCAACATTCATCTGTTTAATTTTTTAAAAAACCAAATATTATCACATTTAGATCATGGTTCCAAATAACTTGGACTAGGAGACTCCCTTTTTTTGGAGTGATGTTGATTAGGTTATTGTTAGCCTTAATATTAGATATTACATCAAATTTGATTTTGGGGAAAATAGATTCTTGAAGAAAATCTGTTTTTTAAATCTAGTTTCATTTTCTTTATCATTACCCTTTTGTAAGTTCAAATTCATTGCTCAGAATTGAAGGCTATCTCCTCATTTTTTGAGAAGTTTTTTTTTTCCTTTCTATATTAGGAGACAACATGAGGAGAAACAGAGACTTTCAGAAATTCCTGCATTCCTGTCTTTTAAAAAAGAGCTATTATTTTAAAGGAACATATACAGCATGGGAGTTGTTTTTATAAAATGAGAGTCTCATTGTAAGTCAGTAGCTCAACTCATAAAGATTGGGCTTATCTGGGAATAATTTCATGCTGAGTCTATGTATCTTTAGCTGGTTTCTTATCACAGTGTTGGAGTTCTCAAAAAAAAGTTAATGCTACTTTGTCTCCTTAGGACTTTTAATAATTGGGAAATATTCCAAATGATTTTCATTCAGAGGATAATGATTCTCTGGGAAGATCTGAAATGTAAGGAGTGAATGATTAGTGGTGGAGATCTAAGATAGATCTTTAATTTCTGATCCAATACTGACCTCAGCTAGAGTTAATTTTTATTTTACTAAAATTTGGCTTTTTTCAAAGTTTCTGTCAGGCTTTTACAAATCTTCAGTGCAACTAATAGAATCAGTACAGGAGGAAGCATAGTTTAGTGGATAAAAGAGTTGATAAAAAGATGCCTTCTGACAGGGACATTATATGAATAAAGGAAATGAAATCATATGCAAAAGGCTTTGAGGTGTGTGGAGTATGTGAATTTGGCAAGGGATATTATATTAATTTAAGGTGTTGTAATGCTTTAATAAATGCCTTTTCAAACTTTTAAAGCTTCATACTGTGGGAATGAGGATGTGTAGAGAAAATGAACTGTTATTGAAAATTTTGATGGCAGAATTCTTATTCTAAGACTCACTTATCATATAATAAGTATCTTTAATCTTTTTAAAAAATTTAGTGTCAACTATTAATTTTACAGGTTTTTAATTTTATAGAGAATATCAGTTCTCTTTCTTGTTTTACTTAAAGTAGTTTTGACATTTTCACATTATCAGCTATATTCTTTAAAAAGTTAACATTTTTCTAGAAATAAAAGATGACCTTTAACTCATTGTGAAAATTTTTTTATTACAGGTAATATCCACTTAGATTTAAAGAGGCCCATTGGCAAAGTGACATTCTCATGAAATCAGTCTCAACAATCACATTTTTCAACTCTTCATACAAACTAATGATGTAGTTGTTTAAAATAATGGAAGATGGTAGGCATTTTAAAAATCATTAAACTTTTTCTACTAAAGCCTAATGTTAGCAAAACACACTATGAATTTGTATTCATATATAGTACATATATTGCATGCACAATATCATATAGGACATTGGGTACATTTTATTATGATGGCTTTTGAGGATATATATTTCTAAATTTAGATCTCATCTATAACTGTTACTTGAAACTGTGCAGTTTTAGATAAACATATTTTCCCCTGTTCACAGTGGCTCATCTGTTGATGATTTAACAGAACTTTAAAAGGACAATTGTAGGCCTAAATTTTGCTGCAATCCATGTGGATATATTTTAAGCAATAATTTTTTGAATGCTTTATAGGCCATTGGAGAGAAAAGAGCTGCTCCAGATTCTGGCAAGAAGCCCAAAACTCCAAAGAAAAAGAAAAAGAAAGATCCCAATGAGCCACAGAAACCAGTGTCAGCATATGCCCTATTCTTCAGAGACACACAAGCTGCAATTAAAGGTCAAAACCCCAATGCAACCTTTGGAGAAGTTTCAAAAATAGTAGCATCAATGTGGGACAGCCTGGGTGAAGAACAAAAGCAGGTAATGAAGGCTATCTCATTGAAAGGAATTAAAGCTACTGGTATGAGTCCAGGTTTATATCATGTGTTTATGTTTAGATGTGATAGTATGCAGCGCCCTACTCTGTCACAACACTGAAGGATGAATAGTATATTTAACAAAGTCATTATCTTTCCAAGTTAATAATTTATGAAAATATGATTGCTTCTTATGATAGTCTTTGTGTTTGAGGGGGAAAATCATCCTACTGTTCTCTGAGAAATATAGATTTTTTTTTCTGTTAGCTTCAAGGATGAATGTCTAGAACTCAATGTAGGTAAGAGTGGAAGAGATTTTCAGTGACCTGCAAGCATCAACTTTTTATAATAACCTTTTCTTTTTAAATAATGTGGGCTTTTTTTTTGTTGAAAGTTACACTAGAAAAAGCTTCGGTACATCATGCTTGCCTTTTCATTGATCATTTTTCTGAAACTTTGTACTGCCCTGGTTGGTTTCCAAACTTTGAAGCTAACTCTGCATGTCTCATTATAGTAGCTAGGCATTTGAAATTGTATTCCAAGTTCATTTTAGAGCTCCACCGTATGATAGGCTTTCAAAGATTAGCTATGCCAGTAGGAAATACTTCCTTAGGGGTTTATTCTCTCCTTCATAGTCATGTTCCTCTTATATACAAATAGAGAAATGAATGAAATCCTTGGACTTATGTCCTCCCCTTACTGCATGCATGAAACTCCAATTACCATTATTAGGAGTTAATGCTTACATATTGATGAAGAATAGATCCCTATTAGGGATAAACTAAAATAATTGTTTCTGAAATGAAGAGTGGAAACACTTTAATTTTCATTTATAAAACATAAATGTAATATGTAAAACTTGTTTGGTTAGGATAGGGAAGACTAATGGATGATTTTTGCCAGTTAGCCAAAATAAAAAGCAATTTCCCTAGATTATTGGTTCTGGTTCCTAGAATTCTAAGTAAATCCCAAAAGCTTTCAAACTACTGTATCTAACTTAACCAGTTTGGGTGGGAGTACAATATTATCTTTAGCCTAATATAAGGATTCTAGAATAAACATTAACATTTTGATTTTCTAAAGTGCATGTACATTGAATATTATGGATTTTTATATGCATAGCTCAGTAGCCACCCTCATGAAACATCACTTCATTTCCTCCCATTTCTTCAAATCCTATTTACAGTCCTTCCCAAAGAAAATCAAGATTGAAATTGCCTTATATAATTTTTCATTTTTGTTCATTTCCTTCATTTTCTTTCTGTTCAGTTTACAATTTGATTTGGAATAGGTAAGAAATATCTTTGGAAACAAGTATAAAGGGAAGAAAAATATTGATGAAGAAAAATAGCTAGTGAAATTATTTGTATACATACTTTTAGATTTATTCCTTTGGAATACTTGTGAAGTAGAACTAGAAAATATAGCAATATGGACAAAATCACACACACACACATAATTTAACCTTAGAAACTTGATAATCTTTTCTCCTTTTGCAATAGTGGAGAATATATCCATGTATCGGTAAGTTGTCTTTTCTAACATTATAAAATCAAAGCCAAAGAGATTGGCTCTTTATGTACTTTTTATTGTGGCTTAATTTTCCTATTTTAGTGGAGAATTGAGATGCTAAAGGTGATATTCATTGTCATGTTTTAATAGGTATATAAACGAAAAACTGAAGCTGCCAAGAAAGAATACCTAAAGGCACTTGCTGCTTATAGAGCAAGTCTCGTTTCCAAGGTAAGGACACTGACTTGAATCAGATACTAGCTCAAGTTAAGAGTGATTGTTTTAAGTTATAATATTGAAAGCAGTTCTCTAATATCTTACATTTCAATGTAACTCCCCCCCAGATTAGATAAACAACTACAACAGACTAAAGTTATTTATTTTTATAAGATAAGGAGTCACAGTTTTACAATAATAGAGTTATAATGTTGTAAATAAATAGAAAATTCCTGAATTAATTAATCAATACTATTCTGTCCCAGGCTCTGTGCTAGGCACTAAAGATGCACAGGCAAAAGTGAAGAGAGCATCTGTCCTTGAGGAACTTATATTTGACATTTATTAGGTCAGCTACATAAATAGTATGAAATTGCCTATTTTAAAGAATTATATTTGAAATGGAATATTATTATAAATAAATGGAATATTATTATAAATAATAATCTACATTATTGAATATTTAGTAGAATAATTCAAAGTTACACTGATGAACACAAATGTGTATATGTACATACATATATCTATATTCTATATTTTATAAATACAAAAATGCATGTGTACATATTTTATTTCTCTATGTATATATACTCAAGTTCAGAAAATCACTTCAGAAAAATAACTATTTGAAATTTTTTTTCTGTCAAAGGGAAGCAAAATACCCTTGCTAAAGCAATGGGAAGACCGAATCCATGTAAAGACCCTCATTTTTAACTACAAAGTATCCATGTACAAGCAAGCTGTTTCCTGGAAATGGTATCATAAAGCAGATCAACATGAAGTGGATTGTAATTTCCCATAGGAGCAATGTTATTAATTTGGGATTGTGCTCCTGACCAAAGACTTGACACCAAATAAATCATAAATATGACCCACAATATGTCATAAAAGAAAGATAAATACAATGATAAACTACCATAATAATAGCTCACGTTTATATAGCACTTTATGGTTCACAAAGCCCTTTCCTCAAAATAACCTTCTGAGTTCGCTAGTGTAAGAATTATTATCCCCGTTTTACAGATGAAGAAACTGATGCTCAGAGGTCAACAACTAAGCTATAGTCTTAATATTAGTAAATGTCAGAGAGAGAACTTAACCCCAGATCTTCTGACCTTAAGACAAGTGATCTTTCTACTAAATAATGCAATGACTAAAAAAAAATAGTAGAATGTTGCACAGGGTGCTATTAATGATAACAAGTATCCTCCTTCTATTGTATGTACAAAAAGATGCAATAGATTATAAAGCATATAGATGTTTGTATG
Source organism: Myrmecobius fasciatus (assembly GCA_023553655.1). Classification (NCBI taxonomy): domain Eukaryota; kingdom Metazoa; phylum Chordata; class Mammalia; order Dasyuromorphia; family Myrmecobiidae; genus Myrmecobius; species Myrmecobius fasciatus. Next base: position 85,834 of record JAJPUD010006819.1, read on the forward strand.
TCTTTTTTCTTTGTTCTAGCCCTTTGATATCATGTATGTAAATAACTTCTACTGTGAAAACTCTACGCAGATGCAGATTAGCAAGTCTTTTATAATGTTAGCTGCCTAGGGTTCCAGGGCCTCAAATGACTTGTCCATAGTCACATATCTAATATGTGGCAGATAGGACTTGAACTCTGACTTTACAGAATCCAAGGCTAGCCAGTCCTCTAACTATTGCAATCTTCTCTCTATCTCTCCCTCACCCCCTTCTCCCTTTCTCCCTTTCCCTTCCCCTCCCCTTTTCCCTTCTATCTATACTCCTCCCTCTTTTCTTCTCCCTACCTCCCTCTGCTTCCCTTTTTCTCTCCCTCCCTTCCCCTTCCTCCATCCTCTATTTCCCTATTTTTCCCACTTTCCTTATTTCTTTCTCTACCCATTCTTTTTTTTTTGTACTTCACCTGTGATTTCCTTCTTAATAGGAATTCTTAATTATCATATTTTCTCTACCAATGTAAATTGGCAACTGCTTTTAAACTTATAGTCTTAGAGAGTTGCTTGGGGCACTGAAAAGTTAATTCCCTTACCCAGGATGACATAGCCAATTTATGTCAGAGATCAGGCTTGAATCCAGGTGCTTCTGATGTCAAGGTCATTTTTAATCTATTTTGTTATAGTGTATCTCCAGCATACTTGACATAAAATTAGAATGATCATGAATCATAAATTTAACTTAAGTGTTAGTGATAATATTTATTAAATATTTAGGTTAATAGTAATTTTGATGCTTTGTTAGAATTTAGAAGAGGTTAGGAGGATATGATTTAACTGATTTAGATCTCTTAAAAAGATTTCTAATTAAATTTCCTCTAATGATTTATTTCTTCTCAATAATTTTTCTTAGCAAAAGATTCAGAATCATTCTGTTGATCTTAGAAACTGCCTCAAAGTACTATTCTTAGTATAAGTTTGTGATTGGGTTTATGCCAGTGAAAAGCATATTTTAAAAGGTTAATTCCAAATGTTCCCTCTTTCTACCTCTTCTGTTTAAAGTGAAATTGTAGCTGCTTGGTATCAGAACAAATAAAGGCCACACAGCAATGTGATAGATGTTCTTAAGTTTTAACTTTGTCAAGCACTCTCAGTGAACTTCACACTTCATTGGAAAGCTGTAAAAAGCATTTACTATGTCAGTATTGAGGACTTTTAAAAAGAAATTTCAAAATATCTCTAATAGAATTGTTAAGACAGCTATAGGCATTTTTCTGACTATGTAAGTTCTTTGCTTTATGTTCAAAAATCAGTAGAAATTATGCAAAGAAAAATTAAAGAGGAAGACTGAGGAATTAAGAGTAATTAAAGAAAAATAATTGAATATGTTATATACAAAGTAGAAAAAGGTAGGAGATGCCTGTATATGAAGATACAAAATGAACCTCTAAATATATTAGTCATGAAGTCAAATCGTGTTAAGAAAGCTTTGGGATGTATTGAAAGATTGCTGACTTGGAATCAGAGGACCTTGGATTCAGATCTTGGATGACAAAATGATATTGGTGATTCCTAGCAAGTCATACAAATCCAGAATCCCCATTTCCTCAAAAATGTAAACTGATAGACATTTCAGATTCCTTCCAGTTTTGATCCTATTCTTTTGAATTAGGAGGTTTTTAACTTATCATTGGGGTAGATCAATTCTGCTTTAAAATTATTATTCTGGAATCAGAAAAGTGAAATTGTATCTCTAATCTAAGGAAATGATCTACATCTATATGTCTATATGTGTGTACAGATATCAATATTAAAATCAACTGAAATATGTGAAATACAGAAACGAACCCATCTCTCACTTAGTAGTTAAGTCATAGGCCATTGCCCCAAAAACATAAAAGTTGTTATTTTTCCAGGGTCACACAGGTAAGTGGATATTACGTAGCTTTTAAGGACCTATTTTGTACCTATGAGGCTTTCAGTTTTTTTCTCCCCCCAGATCTCTGTCCTTATTCTAGCAGACTTAAACATGCATGTTAATATTCCTTTAACTCCCCTTACCTCCAAATTCTTCATTATCCTCAACTCCCATAATTAAAATATGGCTTTGATTATTATAGACCGTATCTTCTAGTATGGATATAGGGCACAATTACAAATATGTTATACCATACAGTAAATATACCATAGTTACTATAGTAAATTTATAGTGTATTATATTTAATATACTTAATATTTTCTATTCTATAAATTTATTCTACAATTGCCATACAGAATAGAATGAAATACAAACCTTATCCATGTAAATTCTGGAGGAAAAAAAAATCTTACTTGGATTTAGATCAATTTGATGATGTACTGTGATCTCAGAGATACTAACTAATCAAAAATGAAAATTATATATGAAGTCTTAGATTTTATGTATATATTGATTAAAAAATAACCAGGAAAACAAGATCATATTCAGGAGTAAAGCAGCTGCAATTTTTATGGATCATTAGTAAATGAATATAAAAAGTGGAATACATTTGGTTGAAAGTGAAAATTAGTTTCCTTATAAGAACATAGCAATCATCATACTATTTGACTTACTGTCCATTTAAACTAGTATTGATAGGTTAAAAAGAAGCTGAAATCAACAAGATGAAATTTAGCAGGGCTAAATGTTTTGTGTTTGAATGAAAAATAAATTGTAGAATTTAAAAATGGGGAAGCTTGAAATAACAGCACTTCATGCAAGAGAAAAATTTAGTTGACCACCAGCTCAATATGAGTCAACACTATGATGTGGGCTGATGAACTATCTGATGGGTTATTTATATTTTTTAAAGCACAGTGTCTAGATTGGTGTCTTCATACTGATTGGACAACATCCAATATATTGCACACAAGTCTTGGAATCCCCACATTCAAAAAGAAAATTTAAATTTAATTAATTATGTAATTAACAAAAATAGCCAATCAGTTAATATATTAATTAAATAAGTATATGCATATTTAAATAAAATTAAAGTTAATTAATGAAATTAAATTTTAAAGTTAAAAAAGGAGGATGGATAGCCGGGATGGTAACAGGTCTGGAAATGATAGGAGAAAAAATTGAGTCACCTGGAATATTTAGCCTCAGGAGAATGAGGTTGCCCATTGGAAGAGATGTAAGGTAGAAGATAGAGAGCAGATTTGTTTTTTGTAACTTCAAGAAATTGTGGATCTGCAAGAAACAAATAGTTGGGACCTTATGAGGAAGTCTTATTTTGGCTCTGTAGTTATCAAACTGTAGACAGTTTGAATCTGTAGGTTTTGAGCATCTGGGTCATGTACTAGGTAAGCAAAGACAAAAACAAAGTGATCCTTGTCCTCAAAGAGCTTACATTGTATTTGAGTTGCCAGAAAGGAATAACGTAAATGAAGAAAATTAATTCCAAAATAACTATCCCATTTAAAAAAGAACAATTAGAGTTGTCTCCACAAGGGATTCAATTGTGAAACAATGAATTGTGCATCCCTAGAAATGAGTTCAAGTATAGACTGGATGATCATTTCTTAAGGGCATAGTGAAAGGGATTTCTATACTGCTTATGAAGATGGACCACATTAACTACTAGCTTCCTTCCAACTCTAAGATTTTGTGAATTCTAGATAAAGAACATTCATTATCCTATTTGAATGCTATAAGAGTTAACTACTAGCTCCCAGATCATTCTTTAATCTTTTCCAACTTTTTTTTCACAAAAAATTAATCTTGGATATTATTTTTAACGTGACAAACATCAACAAATATGAGTATTTTTATATACAGTTAAAAACAAAAAGTTGCTTATGAATCTTATGGTTATATCACAAATAATTTGCATTTCTTTTCAAATTTATATAATAAATCCCACAGTTAATTTAAAAAGTGCTGCTTTTCTGTATTTCATTCTTATTCTCCTTTTTTTCTTCTGGGGCAACTAGGTAGTACAGTGGATAGAATATCAGTCAGAGTCAGGAAGCCCTGAGTTTAAATCTAGACTCACTTACTATCTCCGATCCTGGACAAGCCATTTCACCTCTGTTTGTCTTAATTTTCTCATCTATAAAATGAGGACGATAATAATAACTCCCATCTCTCAGAGTTGTTGTGATAAAATAAGATAGTATTTTTCAAGTCCTTGGTATAGAGTAACTGCTATGTAAATACTAATTATTGTTATTATTTTGTTAACTTTGAAAAAATAGTACAATGATCCTCTTTTCTTTTTGTCTGTCTTCTACATTTCATTCTTTTGCACTTTCTAGCCTCTTGTTACTATGACCAGCCCACTTTCCATTTAAAACAAACAAAACCTTATAAAAAATTTGAGCATAATCAATTAGAATGCTGTTCAAATTGAGACAATTTAGGACATGTTCTACAAATTGTTATTACCTCACTCACCTGACCTCCAAATTCATCATTATCATCCACTACCATGACCTGCAGCTTCACTATAACTCTACCAAACAGAAAGATGACCTGGCCACACTCTTGAACTGAGTGTTAGTCACAAGTATTCTGTTTCCATAAACAAAATTTCCGAAAGTCTCCTCTCTTAGCGTAACCTATAATTCCTTATACTTCATTCTTGCTTTGTCTTTTGTCCTCAAACTCTTGAAGACTTTCCATGCCATTTGTAAAATATCTTCTATTAATATTGTCCTTTAAGTGATGGCAAACCTACTCCAAACCACAGCCAACAAGGGCACTTCTATCTTTTTATATAGCATTGTTGAACTCCCAGGAAGAAGTGTCATCAATACATTCTACATATCTTTCAGCCCCTGTATTTGTCAGTGGAGCAACTAGGTAGTACATTGTGTAGAGTATTGGCCTAGAGTTAGGAAGATCTTCCTGAGTTCAAATCTGATCTCACGCATTTCCTAGCTCTATTACCCTGGGCAACTCATTTAACCCTATTTACCTCAGTTTCCTCCATCTCTCAAATGAGCTAAGAAGGAAATGGCAAGCTACTCCAGAATCTCTGCCAAGAAAGCCCCAAATGGGGTGACCAAGAATTAGATATGACTGAAAAAATGACAACAATTTTCAGTGGCTCACTTAGATCTGTTTTTCTTAACATTGACCCTGAAGTCGACCAATTCTTTTCTCCATTCTTGAATCTTACCCTTGTTCTGTTCCTTTTATTTCCTGCTTTTTAAAAGTTTAGCCTTGAATTATTTTTACTATCAGCTTCCTACTCTTCTCACATGAGACTGAAGGACGATAGAGGAATTTGGACCAAGGTGAGGAATCCTCACTAAAACAAGACAATCTTTTTTACTCTTCCCCAATTGATTATCACATTCCCCATTTCTGTTGTTTCAGCTTAGTCTCTCACACCTTTCTCTAGTCTCTCTTTTGAGCTCTAGTTCTGCAGCACTGATTCACTATTTAATATTTGCCATTGATTGCTCTTTAGGCATTTCAAACTTAATTTGCCCCAAAACAAGTCAGCCTAAAAACAAGTCATTCTCTTTCCCCTAAAACTCTCCTTATTTCTGTTAAAGGCACCACTATCATTACATTTACTCAAGTTTACCACCTTAGAATTGTCTTGATCTCATTTACCTCTCCCACATATCTGATCATTTTTACCTAGATATTTGTTGTGTTGCATTAATTTCCTTCTCTACACTCAGAGGGTCAACATTGTAGTTCAGACCCCCCCCATTATTGCCTGGACTATTTCAATAGCCTTCTAATAGATCCCTTTGTCTAAAGCCTTTTCCCCATTCCATCCCCATGTTCTACCCAATTGCCAAAGAGAGTATTCCTAATACAAGATTTGACTATGTTATTCCCTTTCTTAAAAATGGTCCGGTGGCTTCCTCTTGTATTTAGAATCAAATCAGACTTCTTTGTTAGGGTTTTTAAAGTTCTTTTTAATTTGTTTCCAGCCTACTTTTCTAAATTTATTAAAAATTATTCCCCTTCATATAGCCTATAGTTTAGCCAAATTGACCTACATACTTACTACATTCTATCTTTTGACTCTCTGCCTTTGCCAAGATTGTCTCCTATATCTGCAATGCACCATTTGCTCATGCCCACCTCTTAGAATTCTTTTTTAAAGCTTAGTTCAAATGCCATCTCTTGCATGAGTCCTTGCTTCATTATATCACCTTTGCTAGTGCCTTCCCGTTCAAATTACCTCAGATTTATGCATATTTTGGATTTACATACATACATATTTTGGATTTACATATATACATATAGGAATCCATGTTTTCTACCCTAATACGTTCCTTAAAGGCAGGGACGTTTAGTATCTGGTCTATAGTGGGTGATTACTAATAGGTTGATTCATAATTTACCAACTAAGATAGGGAAAGAATAAAAGCTATACTTTTTCTTAAGCATGAATTATGTAAAAGATAAGAATAAAGAATTAAAATTACATATCCTAATCAGAGTTTTGCTTGGTAGAAAACGGTATTATTATTGTTAGACAGTTATGTGGTATTACCACAAAGTATATTGTCAGAAATGCCCTATTTCTAACCCCTAAATCTGGAATAAGTTATCCAGTTCTTTCTGGATGCTGAGTTTCCTCCTCTATGTCTAAATACATTAACTAGAAAGAACTTTCACGACAATCTATTAATTAATTTCAGGGATGTTTTGATAAAAGAGACAACTACAATTTTAAGGACTTTTAATTTGCATTATCTAAGAAATCCAATTGTTGCTTTGATTAATGTCATATTAAATATCCCAGTGAACATAACTGTGCTGTCTTGTGATGTGTATTGTTTTCAGAATTGAAAAAAATAGATTTTTCAAATACTAATAATCACTTCAGTGAAAAGTTGGTTAGTCTATCTATTTATCTATAGATACACACATGTATCAAGGATGTGGTTCATTTTTTAAAATTTTGAAACTGTTTTTTTAAATGCAGGCTGCTGCAGAATCAGCAGAAGCACAGACAATTCGTTCTGTACAGCAGACTCTTGCATCTACTAATTTATCATCTTCCCTTCTTCTGAATACTCCTCTTTCTCAACACACACCAGTGTCAACATCTCCTCAGACTCTTCAACAGTCACTTCCCAGAGCAATTGCTCCTAACCCCTTAACCATGCGACTTCCAATGAATCAGATTGTAGCTTCTGTTACCATTGCAGCCAACATGCCAACAAACATTTCTGCACCATTAATTAGCTCAATGGGAACAACCATGGTTGCCACACCATCTTCAACTCAAGTGAGCCCCTCAGTGCAAACCCAGCAGCATCAGATACAGTTGCAGCAGCAGCAGCTGCAACAGATGCAACAGCAACAATTGCATCAGCATCAAATGCATCAGCAAATACAACAGCAAATGCAACAGCAGCATTTTCAACACCACATGCAACAACATTTGCAACAGCAACAACACATCCAGCAAATCAGTCAGCAGCAAATGCAGCAGCAGCTGCAGCATATTCAATTGCAACAAATACAGCAGCAGCAAATGCAGCACATGCAGCACCAGTCTCAGCCTTCTCCTCGGCAACATTCACCTGTAGCTTCACAGATGACTTCGCCCATTCCTACTATTGGAAGTCCCCAGCCAGCACCTCAGCAGCACCAGTCACAAATACAGGCCCAGACACAGACTCAAGTATTGTCACAGGTCAGTATTTTCTGAAGATAAATATTGCAAAATTGATTTGCATTTATTTGGGAGGATAAGATGTAAGGGTAAACCATATTTGGCTGAAACTGTAAATTGTTGATGGTGGTTATGCAGGTGTGCATAACAGGTCAATAGTCCTCTGAAGTGTCTATCAGATAGGCAATAAAGAACTACAATGTAGCTGTGTATCATCTTTTAGCTAACTATAAATCATTTGGTTTTTAAAGAAAAGAAAAGCTGTGCGCTTTCATGTGATGCCTTTTTAATTTATTCAAGCTTTACCTACAATATGTGAATCCAATGGTCTAATAAATATGGGACATTATAATGACTGGCCTTTCAGAGTTATATTATATAGTCCTTATTTCTCGAAGAATGAATAAATGCACTTCAAGGCAGTTTGAACTAATGAAGCCCTTAAAAGCACAGTTGTAACTACCTGTAAAATGAAGACTCAATTTCATACAAACATTTGTATGATGTGAATAGTTGATGGCATTTTTTGTCATGGAGAAAAATAATGTAAATCACAGACTTTTGCCAAAGCTATTATTTTTGTTCTTAAAACTGTTCAGAAAAACAAATGTGATTAAATGTTCACTTTTTATGATTTCCTCAAACTACAGCATATGTTGTAACAAAATATATATTACCACTGTTATTCCATTATATCCATTCTAATTAGAAAACAAATGTGAATATTATATTCCGTGTTTTGAGTGAAAAGTTTCAAAAAATAAAAATAAAAACACTGTATTTTTAAAAGGGAAATGCACTTAAATGAAAACAGTTATTACAAAGTTAAGATTTTAAAAATGCAAGAGTTTTTTTATTATGCTGTAATACCAGTAGAATATTTAAAAGAAGCTCTACATCTGAATAATCAATGTAAATAATTTCTTTAAATGTTGTAAGTTTTCCTATCATGTGCTGTAAAATTTTCATAAAGGAGGCTTTAATGTAAACACTGGTAACATAAACCATTCGTTGCTACGTTGCTTATTGTGTGTTTATGCTATTTTATACTTTTTTATGAGTTGATAGCAGCAATTAAGTTGTTTGTATTTTGCTTAACTAAAAAATGCTTTTATCTTGCTATAGAATAAACACATTTCAGTAAAAAAAATACTCAGACTGTGTTTTGATGAAAGAATCTTACTTTTTAAATAAAAAAATAGATGTCACATTTCAATTGGGGTCTTTAAAATTTAGCATGTACAAAGGTACCACATTAAGATTCATTGGAACTCAAGTATACTCTTCCATATTAAGTAGAAAATGTTAAAATTAGCCTAGAATTCAAATTGCTTCACCAAAAAAACTTGCATTTCATAATATATTTTTAAAAGTACAAAATACAATTAAAAATCATAAAAAAAAGACAGAAGTCATATTTAGGTCATAGGATTAGTACCTGCTGGCATTTCTAGTATTCCTTGCTTAAATGTGGTTGGTGAATGTTTATTCTGCAATATAAATACTTTTTTTCTGTACCTCCCATCTTAACCCCCCTCCCCATCTTTTTCCCTCTCTGAAGAAGCTCTGCTATGAGAGCAGTATGGCCACTATCCCCAGTTGTCTTGCATGATTAATTACAGCATCTGTCCTGTCAGAAGCTATAATGAAGAGGTCTTGATAAAAATTGCAAATTACCACTGGCAACAGTCTTAAACTGCTTATGATAAAATGAAAATTAAAAACAGCAAGTGTCAAGCCTGACCAGCATCCTAATCTGGAAAGAATGAATGTGAAAGGTGATGTCCATAGCTACTATATGTAGGAAAGATATACACAAATAATGGAATATGAATTTCTGAAAGTTGCTATTGTGGCTCAAAGAATATTTACTGTATGTTATGGGTTATTAATAATGAATTCAGCTTTCAATATTTCATAATCCTCTGGTACTCCCATATTATGTACAAATATTGAACAGCAAGAGATTCTAATTATAAATTTATAGATTTCTTGCAGTTGAAAAATGTATGTCTAAATTGAAGCTTTTCATAAGATGTATTAGTTGACAGGTATCGGTGTTGAAAAAGTCTAAGGAGCATATCTAATAACATCTATTAGGGAACGATTATTTCACAAAAGAGAGATCTTCTGGCAATAGATATCTCACAGGCAGAAATGATTGTAAATTTTTTTTTGTAAATTGAAACCAGCATCACATAACAATGAGAAGCATTTTATATTCTGTTTCGAAACCTTTAGACAAATGTCTTCAAAATTAATTGCTAAACTACATGTGACAGTAATTGTGTATTGTTCTGTAATTGTCATATTGAAAGCCCATGAAGTATCGCTTGAAAAAATTGTCACTAGTGATAAGAGTTAATTGCAAGTGAAGTCTGTTTTCAACAGTTTGCAGTTATAAGCAGGTGTTATTACATCCATTAAATGATTTTATAAATCTTGGTTTTATCACATTTGATTAAGTGCTGCTAAACTACTAATAGCCAATTTCAAGAAAAATAGTTTAATTACCCTAGCATATAATCACACACACATACAAACACACATGTATACACACATATACATTAATCATAAGACTAGAACTGTATATTTAAAATGTCAGACTTGAATCATGAAAAAATAATCCTCAACCTTGTCACCAAAATATATTTCACAAGATCCTCCAAAGCATATTGTGAAACAGCTTGTATTTCAATTTAAATGTGTGACTGTTCGTATCCCTATTACTTAAGTAACTTGGTGCACTTTTTGTTACAGGTTAGAAATAACTGGAAATAAATCATAATGATGAAAAATGGACATGAGAAAGACATAGTGTCTGATTAGTGTGACATTGAAATTCTGTACCTCTTAAGTGGTGCTTTCTCTTCCGACTTAATAAGTCCCCTTCCCCCCCCCCTCCTTCCATGCAAGATATTTTATTACTCTGGCTAACTATGTTCTACTCTTGCATTAACCTATGCTGCCATATGATGAAAGAACATAAGGAGTTTTCATTTTTAGCTGACATGGGGTCATTAGTTCCTAAGTGAAAGAACAAGGGCTTAAATGCCTTTATGCAGTATAATTTCACCAATATATTACCATCTAACTATTGAAGTTTGATGGTTTTCTAGACAGATGAATTTGTAGCTCAGGTTTAACTAGGAGTCTTCTGCTGCCTCATTCAGTAGGCTTTCGACATCTGAATGGCTTCTTTTCCATTTCTCACTTCATGGAGTATTTTTCAGCACTGGACTTCATTCTAACCTTTTCCTCCCCCCCCCCCCCCCTCCCCTTTTGTTTGGCTTTTGTTTTGCAACAGCTGTTATTATCGTTTTTGGTCAGCTGTGATTGCTGGAGGCAAAATAGGACCAGATGGTGTTTTGCTATGCATGAATGGAGAGTTAGAGGAGTTTGGATTGAATAGGCCAAGTTTGAATGGTGTCTATGCACCACCTGCCCGCGTTAGCAGCAGTATACACATCATAGTAGCATGATCTGTCTCAGACCTACTAGAATTGGATGGGAAAGGAGAAGGATGGGTTGGATTTTCTCCATATTTATTGATCTTCCATGCACTAACAGCATAATGAGGTGTACAGTCAATTTGAGTTAATTGGATATGACACAGCATGTACATGTAATCCATCACTCTAGTCTCCGGGTACACTTTATGAGTTTTGCTGCCACAGAAACATGCACACTCAGTAACAGCAAACATTAATGGGCTAAGTAGGCAGAAGTTAAATAGAATAATTGTTTAGATGATAGTTTTAAAAATATGTGATGGAAGTTACTGAAGAAAATATACTTTAAAATATTGTTTACACTGACAAATAACATTAAATTAAGGTTAGCTCCCTATATTCTATCTGTTCTAATATGAATAAAATGTCTAAATATTTGTTTAGGCAGCATGACATGACATAAAGGTCCCTGGTCTCCAATCATCTGCTTTAAAATGCAGCATTTCTACTCAATAGCTGGATGACTTTGGTCATGTCATTTCATTTCCCCTAGCCTCAGTTTTCTCATCTATAAAATGGAAACAATACACTATCTATTTCATGGAATTGTTATGAAGAAAACACTTTATAAGGCTAAAATGTGAGCAATAAATCTTATTCATTATCATTAATAGCATCATTAAACATTTTGTATTTCAATATGAATATGTGATCTCTTCAATAATAATATATCAGCACAATGTGTCCCAAAAGTCTTAGGGTAGTTCTAGGGTACTAAAGTTTAAATTTTTTCTAAGACTTTTAGGACACTATATACAATCCAAAATGTTAATAATAGCTGACATTTCTTTAGTGCTTTAGGATTTGCAAAGTGCTTAACATATATTGTCTGGTTTAATTCTTAGAACCAATGGTCCTCTGAAGTAGTTACTTAGTATATTATTACTCCCATTTTACAGATGAGAAGCTAAGTGTCCCAGAGACTTAGTCCCAGAGAAACTAAGTGATATGCCCAGAGGCACTTGCTTATTTGCAAGCATTAGAGGTAAAAATTGAAGCAAGTTCTATCTGGATTTCATATTTGAACCCTTTCTACTGTCCCATGCTAACATACAAATGTTGTGGAAAATCATCCAATGCAACTTTTCTTTATCTCTTTTCTTAACATCCTGTGCAGTGGATCTATTCAGTGGGCCAGTGGCCTTCCTCTAGATCTTCTTGGTCATGCTTTTGATAGCTGTATTAATCACCATGACACTTGGACCAGAGACTACACTACATTAGTTTCCACCTTTTCATCTGTAGACCTTACACTCTGAAGTCCTCTTATCCTGATCATTGATTGACTTACCTGGCCTCTTTCAGGCATGTTCCAACCATATTTCACTTCACTTTCTACTCTCAAGCAAACTTAGTGTTGACATGATATGAACCTTATGGCCTTCTCTTCCATACTTTATTCTCCTCCAGTTCCAGAGTCATGATCAATTTGACTCCACCATTTTTCCTAAAAGGTTTCTCTGTCAAATATTCCTAAATGGGAATATATGGCCTCACTTATCTCTCTAAAATGTTCAGGATCAAAGTGCCCCTTCCTGACTACCACTTTACTCTGTGTGTTGTTTTTCTCTATTAAAATGTAAGCTACTTGAGGCAGGGACAGTTTTTGATTTTATATTTGTATACTCAGCACTTGGAAAATTTTTTCCACCACAGTAAATGCTTTATAAACATTTATTCTTTTATTTATTCTTAACATAATATAGATACCAGTGAAGCACATGGGCTCTCTGTCATTTATCTTTCATTATTGCTACATGATTACTGCATCCCCTTTTCTAGACATACATCTTCTTGGTGATATTTTATTTGATTTCAATATATTGGTAATATCCATAGAAATATACTAGGAAAAATAATACATTTAGATGAGCATCATTTTCCAAGTCCAGGTAGTTGTTATTACTTTATCAAATAGAATTTTTCAAATGGCATTCTAAAAATTCTCCTCCCACATAACTCTACATTTGAGCAAGTTTCAAAAAAGAAAAGCTTACCTTTGAGTTCTAAGGCTTACTAAGGTATTTAAGCTCAGATAAATCATTTTATACAACAGTATGATTGTGTCAAGAAGGAAGTGAAACTTAGAAGCTAAGAAACAATGAAGTTAGTGACACCCACCTCTTCCTTCTTCCTCCCTCCCTTCCTTCCTTCCTTGTTTCTCTCCTTCCTTCCTTCCTTCCTTTCCTGCCTCTTTCCTTCCTTCCTTCCCTTTTCTTCCTTCCTTTGCTTTCCTTCCTTCCTTCTAAATTATTTTTAGAATGCATGAATAATTGTCTAGCAGAAACAAGAATGAAAACAAAAAGGAAGAAAAGAAGGAAAGAATATTTGAAAACATTTCCTAGCATTTTAAATATTTATGTGTATAACTAAGGATATCTCCTGTCTGCTTTTCACTTCTTTGCTCTTTCTTTGGTTACTCGTGCACAAGAAATATGCCTCACAACACATTAAATGTCTTTTTGAGGTGCAAGGCATAGACTATCCTCCATTAGTATGAAGTATAAGTTATTTCATGGATTTTAGCTATAAAAAGAAAGTCATTTTGTTACCAGTAAATATCTAAGTCCTTGAACTTGTTACATGATGAGCAACAAAGACCACCTGGCCCTCACTGCTTGAAGACCAAGTAGATTAAATCAAGGGTTCTTCAGACTGTTTAAAAGAATTTAAGTGGTGGGGAGAGGAGTTTAGACTCTCTACAATAACTGATTCTCTCCCTACTCCCCATCTTTGCCACAAGGTTTCCTTAGTCATAGAGGAGTAGATAGACCCCTGTCCCTCAGTTCCATTTAACCAGTGACAGTCACATTTGCTTTTCAAAGTTAATATTTACTTCAAAAAGTATAATCACAAATACACAAATTTATTCCCCCCATGGGAGAGACATAATCACCCTCCTCCCATCTATCTCTTCAGTCTCCAAGGAAGAAAAGAGGTTTAGGTTCCTATTTTAGTTTACTTCCCATAGAGCAGTTCCAATTCCAAATCTTAAATCTACCTTGGGGCTCAAGTTCCAATTCACCTGGCTTCTTAGGGTTTGCATTCTGAACTGGTTGCCCCACCCCAGTCCTGGTTCCAAAGTCATTTTTGATTGAACTTAAGTCCCTTTGGAATTCATCTCTAGAATCAGAAGCAAATACTTCTGTTACTTTTTTCTCAGAGTCTATGTCTCAGAGTCTTCTACAAGAGAAGAATAGGAAAAGGAAAGTCCTTCCTCTCATTGACTCAGTTCATGGCATCAATACTGCAGATGAAACTGAGGTTTTATCCTCTCGATAGCAGATAAAAATTGTCTAAAAGAGGGAAAAAGAAAGGAAAGACAACAGTTCACTCTCACTAATTTTAAAGATAAAACAGTCAAGCAAAGGAGATTTTCTCCTACCCATGTAGTAGGGGACTTGATTGGCTCTATCTGTGGCAAACTAGGTGTATTCAAAAGACCTTTCAAGGATGTCTTCATGTTGAAAGAAATGGGCATGCCAAGAAGGCCATACTATTATCTATCTATCTTTTTTGTTTGTTTGTTTTTGTTTGAAACCTTAGGCAACACAATATATTTTCCCCAAGTCTTAATCAACTTCCATGGGAGAAGCTTCTCAAAATGAAAGTGAAAGTGAAATTCTTCTTTAAAAAGAATAATATTGTGGGGCAGCACCAATCATGAAATCAGGAGGACCTGAGTCCTCCTGACCAGAAAAGATTTACTTGACAATGGAGAATAGAATTGTTGAGTTTCAGGATGTTCTAATGAGCAAACGTAAGACTATTTTTTCCTTCCTTGATGACTAATTTGCTAATTTCCTATAATATCTTGAGTCAGTGGCCCTGTACCCTTTTATTCCCTTCCTCTCACTGACCATTCTTAATCCTACTATTTCTTTAATTGAGTTTAAGTAGTTAGTCCCAAGAGGCAAATAATGGCATCTAAGGAAATTGGAGCAATTCTGACCACTTACATACCTTTAACATTCCAAATAAATGAAGATTTTTAGATATTCAAACAATTTTGATGTTATAAAACTAGAAAATTAAACATTTCTATTTTTTTTATTAAAAGCTTTTTTATTTATAAAACATATGAGTGATTTTTCTACATTGACCTTTGCAAAAACTGTTTTTCCCCAAGCTTTTCCCCTCCTTCCCCCCACCCCCACCCCTAGATGACAGGTAATCCAATACATGCTAAATATGATAAATTATATGACAAATCCAATACATGTATACATATCTATATGGTTATGTTACAACACAAGAAACATCAGATCTAGAAAGAGAAGAAGAAAAAAACAACCTAAGAAGGAAAACAAAATGCATGGAAATATTCATAGAAAGCGTTAAAATGCTGTGTTGTGGTCCGTACTCAGTTCCCACAGGCCTCTCTCTGGATGTATATGACTATCTTCATCGCTGAACAATAGGAACTGGTTTGAATCACATCATTGTTGAAGAGAACCATGTCCATCAGAATTGATCATCATATAGTCTTGTTGCTGTGTATAATGTTCTCCTGGTTCTGCTGATTTCACTCAGCATCAGTTCATGCAAGTCTCTCCAGGCCTCTCTAAAATCATCCTGCTGGTTGTTTCTTACAGAACAATAATATTCCATAACATTCATATACCATAATTTATTCATCCATTCTCCAATTGATGGGTATCCCTTCAATTTCCAGTTTCTTGCCACTACAAAAAGGGCTGCCACAAACATTTTTGCACATGTGGGTCCCTTTCCCTCCTTTAAAATCTCTTTGGGATATAGGCTCAGTAGAAACACTGCTGGATCAAATGGTATGCACAGTTTGATAACTTTTTGAGCATAGTTCCAAATTGCTCTCCAGAATGGTTGGATCCGTTCACAGTTCCACCAACAATGTATCAGTGTCCCAGTTTTCCCACATCCCCTCCAACATTCGTCATTATCATTTCCTGTCATTTTAGCCAATCTGACAGGTGTATAGTGGTACCTCAGAGTTGTCTTAATTTGCATTTCTCTGATCAATAGTGATTTGGAGCACCTTTTCATGTGACCGGAAATAGTTTCAATTTCTTCGTCTGAAAATTATCTGTTCATATCTTTTGACCATTTATCAATTGGAGAATGGCTTGAATTCTTATATATTCGAGTCATTTCTCTATATATTTTAGAAATGAGGCCTTTATCAGAACCTTTGGATGTAAAAATATTTTCCCAGTTTATTGCTACCCTTCTAATGTTGTCTGCATTCATTTTGTTTGTACAAAAACTTTTTAACTTGATATAGTCGAACTTATCTATTTTGTGATTAATGATGACCTCTAGTTCTTCTTTGGTCACAAATTCCTTCCCCCTCCACAGGTCTGAGAGGTAGCATTTCTAATTTTTTTATATTTTAGTAGTGATAATCCCCATTTGTGATATTTAATATTTTGTTTTGACGAGAGGTAATGAGATAGTAGAAAGAACATTATATTAGGAGCCAGGGTTCTGATCCTTACTCTGTGACTTAGTATCATGAACATGGGTAATCCCTTCTCTCTGGACCTTAGTTTTCTCACCTACCAAATTGGGGGTAGAAGTGGGGAAGAGATTAGATGAGAAAATCTTTAAGGTTTCTTCCAGCTCTAATATTTTATGATTTTGTAGGATAAATTTTGGCAGCCATAGCATTTTTTTTAAACAAAGAGACATAATTCCATCGGAAAATTTAATATCCTCTTTGCTTGAAGAAAATGAAAAGTGCTTGGACTGTTTTTCAGAGATAGAGTTTGCATGAAAGTGGTATGTTTTCACACATCTTGGAGCACTGAAATCTTGATTGGCAAGGGAACCATGCCGTGCCTCAGGGAAATTATTCATGATTGAAATTTGTTAAAGAAAATGACAGTGTTATTTTGTTCTGGTTAATCGATAGAGAGGTGAGGTGTCATGGCTCAATTACTCTGCTGTATTCTGCCAACCAATCAAATCTGAAACACTTTTCAAAAACATTAGCACAAATTGGCTTTCTTTGATTGTTTAATTCCTGGGAATATTTTCGACTGTTTATTCATGGATCATATCTGAAGTTTGTTTTATTGCTATAGAACCAATTGCTTGTCCACTTACAGACAAAATAAATTCTTTGTTTAATTCTCCTGAGGTCAAACTCTCTTAGGGAGAACAACAGAGGGTTGTGTAGTTATCACAAGAGGTTTTAGTTCTTGACCTACAAATGTGTTTAGAGACCAAAGTCATTTTTTCTTTTTTTTTCTGTTCTCTTTCTTTCTTTCTTTTCTTCTCTCTTTCTTTCATCCTTTCTTTCACTTGCTTTTCATTTTCATTGTTTGTACTTTATACTTAGCAAGGGGCCTCTGTAGAGGGAAAGACTATACTTTGGTATTCTGGAGGAGCAGTCTTGTACTCTATAACACCTCAATAGCTATTCACTAAGAGAAATTTGGGAAGCACTACGCTGTCAACCTCAAGCGCTTAATCATCTCTGAACATACTGGGGATGTGGGGCAGAATGCTGCGGGACAAATTAAGCACATTTAATAGCAAACAAAAGCTCTGTTAGAGTTTGGGGACTCAGAGGCGAAGATTCTAGTAATAAGTAAGAGCTGAACAAGTTAGTAAGCTCAAATTCAATGGAGCAGGGCCGTAGCTCTTGAAGGGGTAAGTCATTTAATTGATGTGGGTTTGTGAAGAGACATTACTAACAGCTACAGAACTGCATGGCCCTTAAGACCTAATAAGCTATGTTTTGTAAGTCTGTATTCTTACAGTAACCAAGGGTTTTATGTTTGATGCAGATGGTGTTTATATAGAGTATACGAGCTCCGTGTGAGAAATAGTCATAAAACAGACTGAGGTTTGGTATAATTATTTGCAATTACTATTGTGTAATTGGATTCTGCAACTATTATATAAAAATATTGTAGAAGTAGACTATGTTCATACTTCAACAATAGTTATTAACAATAAGCGACATATGTTGTAAAATTTGCAACATATTCTATAGTGTTTCCAAACTAACAAGATTTGGCTAATTTGCAAATATGGAAGAGAGCTTTCTAATCTTTTTTGCTTCAGGAGGAGAATCCCTGGCCCTCACTTCCTTCAGACAGCACTACTTCTAGGCCCCCAGTGTTATTCCATGAGCCAGCTCCCTAAAGCCACCCAATTAACAGATGGATTTGGATAACAAATACCTTCACAATGAAAGCAGGGCAGCTCTGTGGAAAGGCACATATTTCTCAAGCTTTCTGTAAGCCTGCAAATGAAAACATAGTTGAGCTAAATTGTTGCAATTTAGCCCATTAGCACACTGCTACTATAATGTTTCTGGATAGAATTAGTGATTCTATAGACATCCCGTCATTATATGTATATCTGAACTTCTCTATGCCCAATAGAGAGAGCCAAAATACCTATCACCCACAAGCTACAAAACAACACCTTTCCCCTCCCATCATTAAAGTTTAATGGGAGTTCATTTCCTCTTAATTGCATTTGCAAAGCTATCATGTGCATGTAGGAATGACAGCTTTTTCTTTTTGCAGAATAACACAGGCACCTTCTCTAGTATATTTGAAAGCATTGTCCTTTAGTTAGCATCTCCTAGTATCATGCACATATACTCAGTGTGGAAAATGCTACTGCCCTCCCATTTGTCTTTTAACCTTCCCATAGGTAGCAGCCCTGGCAGAAGCATCATTCTTGAGTATTAAGAACAGTAGTGTACATATTGATAGTGAGAATCTCTGCCACTGGAGTATGCAGGTGCCTTCTAAAGCATGTTGTGTTTGCACCAAAGCAGATAGAAGATTAGCACCAGGGACATTATTTCATGTCTATGGTCTTTATTTTCTGGGCACCTATCTGACTTCCATTATTCCTAATGGCAGATACGCAGGTGCAGTGTAGGGAAGTACTGTTCATGCTGGCCCATCAGTCTGAATTTCCTGTTACTGTAATGAGAGTGCCCTTGGATGTTTATTTGCCAGGTAACAACATCAGTGACATTTTGTGCCTTAACAGTCAGAGAGAAGGAGAATGAGTTCCCAAAGTGTGATAGGCCCATATATAATGTTCTGGGGCCTAAATTGGAATTTCTTTTATATACGGTTTCCAAAGGAAAAGCTTCCAAATTGCCTATCTGGGTCTTGAGATATAAAGCAGTGAGATATTGCTGTAGTATACTTCCTTCCCTTAGACAGGGCTTGAATGCTTGGCATCCACTGTTGGCTTCATCCTTCAATGAATTCTCAACTATCCTGCTGTTTCCTAGAAGGCAACCTGACATTGTACATGCTAATATTCTCATCAACATAATAAGGATAGTTCTACATGCTCCTAAGGCCTGGGTTGTGGCTTCTCCTTAGGAAAGATGAACTGGAATATTGATTGACTCATGAGCCATAGAATAATAACATGGTACTGCCACACTCTAGCCTAGCTTTTCTTGTGACTACATATAGACTATCCATATATTTCTGTACATATTCCAAGCTGGACTAGGATACCTTATAGCAAAGTGGAATAAGAGCAATTGGACCTGAGTTCAAATCCTGGCTCTATTCCTTGATACTTGTTGCAACTAGTGTGTTCTTGGGCAAGTCACACTCTGGACTTTATTTTCCTCATTTATAAAGTGAGGCAATTGGATTAGCCAAGAGTATTTCTAAAGTCCTTTCCCATTCTAAAACTATGATCCTATGACTGCTATGAATGTCTTCTTAAATTATTCACACATATCTATTTTTCTCTTTCACTCTTCTTTCTCAAGGACATGAAAATTGTTTATCACGAACATAAAATGGATCAACTACAAGTTTCTGTGGCTAATAGGGACACCAAGAAACTATCTGTAAAAAACTTTTTGATTATCAAGTTCATCCCTGTCATATTCCACTACTTGTCTTATCCTAGAAAGCAAATTTTTACCATCACTGAGACATGGAGGTGTTCTGTTAAGGAGAGTCAGTGTGATTGTCTATCAAGTGTTGGATAGATATGAGTAGAGCCAAAAGAAAGAAAACAGGATCTGATAAAATATAAGGGGAGAGAACAGTTTGAACATCAAACTGAGTTATCACCAGATATTTGACAATCCCAAGAGAAGTCACAGTAGTTCTTGTACAAATTGTCCCATGACCACTGGCTTTTAGTCCTCAGGGCTTTGGGAATAATAAATGAGCAGGACAACTATTACTACTATACTTCTTTCATTGCTCCTTCTTGCCTCCCATTATCTATATATTTGGACAATTCTGAAGTCCAGAAAAAAATCTTTAGTCAGCAGTTCTATAAGTATTTAGAATTTGCCCTAAAAGGCTGCCTTCTATTTATTAGTACAAATAAAGCTTAGGAAGTGAGGCTGCTTGAAGTATAAACCATGATCCACAACAAGAATGCAGTCCACCTGAAATGTCCTTCATACTTTCTTCTGTGTCCTTAAATCCTTTCCAGTGTTCACAGCCCAATTCAAATCTTACATGTTCCAGAAAACTTTCTTTAGTGCCTATTTCTTCAGCCAACAGTATTTAGTTTTGCAGAAAACTCCAAAAAACAGTAATTTCAAAATTCCGTGCATTCATTCTATGAAGAGAAATTACAATGATTTTTAAAAATCCATAGTCTGGTAGTTGATATTCTTGATGATGAGTATGTGAGTGACTTAATTAGTCCTGAGATGATAGACACAGTCTGATATTGGGTCTGGAATTCAGGCAAAGGATTTGCCTGAGCTCTCCCCCAAACCTCTTCAAATACCATTAAATAATACTCCCAAATTCTAGAGCAGACACCACAAAAGGGTGGAATGAAACAATTTTCCAGCCCAGGACAACTTAGAAGGTTGGCAGGAAAATTCTGGTTGCATAAGAATGAAAGTGAAGGTCAATTTAGTGCAGTTTATACTGGCAAAGACCAGGACCCAGCAAAGTAGGAGCAGACCTTTGGATGACTGAATCAGTGGCTACAGTTGTGGTTTCTAGACTTCTCAGCCCATAGACAGTAAAACTGCTTAGAAAGAGATTACAGGAGTCTATTTGGAGGTATCAGGTCAGTACTCTCTTTCATTGCCTATATTTGGATCTGCATTGCAGTTCTGGATCTCAGTCCTAGGGTCAAAAGGAGCTCTAGCACACCAGAATTTGAGGTCTCTCCTAGGGGAGCTGAGATACTGGTTACAGCCTGAGGGTGAAAAAGAGTGTGATCACTCACATTCCAGAGCACCGAACAGGTGAGTAATAAACATGCCTAAAGCATTCTACCATGGAAGAATCAAAAACTTACCCAGAATTTTCTCTTAAAACAGCTGTGCAAAAAAATATGAAGTTTGGAATGCTGCCCCCTCCGCTCCAGAAACAGAACCTCACTTTAGCATAGAGGTAAAAGAGACCAGTATCATTTCAGTGCCATATTGAAACACCAGAGGAAGACATTAGTGGATCAATCTGCATGCAAGACACTTTACTTTTTGCTATGGAGTTGCAAAGAAATCTAAGTCAACATTTCTACCTTTGAGGACTTTTTAATTTGATCTGTGACCTCTCCAAACTCAACCAAACCAAACTATTATTTAAGCATCTACTATATGCAAGACAGATGCTACATAGTAGTGATACAAACAAAACAAAAAGTAGTCCTGTCCTCAGGAGCATTCATGACCATGGACCAAACAGCCCTGGCTTCTATCCCTAATGGAGTTACAGAGTAACTGGATGGATACAAGTGAGTGTCATATAACTGGAGGAGAGATATAGTACTAATAGCTAAGGGGATTGAGAGAAGGTGGCAATTATGTTAAGTTTTGAAGGAAGCTAGGAGTCCTAAAAAGTAGACATGAGAAAGGCATGCATTCAAGGGAGAGGGGACAGTATGTGCAAAGTCTAGAAGGTGATAGATGGTAGTTTGTTAAATACTTTACAATGCAGGTTCTCTTTTTTTTTTCTTACAAAAATCTTGTGAGGCAAGTGCTATTATTATGTCCAAATTTTAGTTGAGGAGACTTATGCTTAGAAATATAATGGACTCATCTAAGATCATTCCACTAATAAATATCTAAAGTGAGATTTGAACCTTGGTCTTCTTCACTTCAGGCCCTGCCCTCTAACTATAAGTGTTCCACAGTATTCTATCTTTGGTCCTTTCTCTTCTCTATTCTATTTCACTTGCTAATCTCATCAGTTCCCATGAATTTAAATTACCATCTCCATGTTGATGGTTCTCAAAGCTACCTTTCATATCCCAACTTCTCTAACTTTCCGATCTCTTTACACCTTCCTGCCTACCACAAATACTTTCTGACCCAGTGACACTAGCCTTCTTCTATTCTTCCAACAAGACATTCTATTTCCTGATTGCAGACATTTTCAGTGGGTTGTCTTCTATGTTTAGAATGCTCTTCCTCCTTATCCCTCATACTTTTGAACTTCAATGTCTGTTACATAGTAGATGCTTAAGAAATATTTATTGACTGACTGTATACAATATGATAGCCCTTACCACTTTAAATTATAATCTGTACTACCCAGATCATAATTAATTTCTCTTCCATGTACGCTAGTTTTATCTCTCTACATAGATTATATTCTCTCTAAAAGAAATTGTTACTGTAGTTCCATGTATCTCCTATAAAACCTGGTGCAAAGCAGTGTACCTGATGTTCCACTCTAAGATATGAGCTTCAAATATTCACCTTAATTATACTGAAGAATTTCCTGGTGGCAAACATTGCTAAGTATTAAAACCAAGTGATATAGGGAAATAGTGAGATCTTTTCTGTACATTTTTCAAAATAAAATAAATGTGGTCCTCAAGTTTGAGCATCATCTTAGCTGAAAGTAAATAGAAAGAAGAGACTGAGTTTTTTCCTAGCTTTGGACATTTATAAGCAGGAATCACCAACAGCTAATTCAGAACAGATGTTCTTAAGGGAATAGAACATTCTTGGGCTATAACCAAGATGGTTCCTTCAGACCTGCATTAATTGAGTATGGGTTCCCAGACAAAGATGAACTTTCTAATGGAATCAGATAGATTTTCCTTTGTAATTCCTCTAGCAGCAATTAAGATATTCATTTTTGTCATAGGATCATCAAGGATCATATATCTACAGCTGGAAAGAACTTTGGAGAACCTTTTGTCTGATCTTGCTTCTATTATTTCAGATGAGTAAACTGAATCCAAGAGAAATTATGTGATTTACCTATAATTGCACAGGCAAGCATCAGAGGCAACATCAAAGGTTTTACCTCTAAATCAAGACATCATCAGTTGTAGATGCCTTGCATTTCCCAACTCACCAAACTTTTTAAATATAATAAGAAAAGTACTTAAATATTAACACAAAAATTGAAAAAAAACATTGAAAAATACTTCGTGTTTAATTCTCCTATCCTCACTTTTTTTTTAGCTTTTCAGTAGGGAAATTTGAACTCATTCTTTGGCCCAGTTGAAGTCTCACCTATTTAGGTGAAACTGTGACTGACTTAGACCCTGTAATGATCATTCTCTTCTTGAAATTTTCTCTTTGAAACTTTCCCCTTGATATTGGGATCCATTGTCAATGCACCACATGTGGCCTGAAGTTCCTAAGAGCTGCAAAAGAGCATTTTGTTCTCACATCATACCTACAGTCAAGCTAACATTCATTTAAAAATAGATAAGAAAAAATCATATTTCATATTAATATGAGAAAAGGCTTATCATTATTTGTCCTCATTCCAACAGTGTAGCAGAATAGAGCCTGCTTCAAAATCAAAAAGACCGGGGTTTGAGTTTTGCTTTGATGCATATTAATTGGACAAGTAACAACCTTTCTGAGCTCTTACCAACTCTCTAAGATTCTGAGTTGGACTGATAGTTCACAGATAATGATCTCCTTACTTAGACTATAAGCAACTTGTAGGGAGAGGTGTTATTCTTGTACCTTTCATCATTCCACATATTATCTTAACTAAGTAGTCAATAACTATTTATTAAATGAATGAATGAAATTAAAATCTTAGCACCATGCTCCTTGATCACTATTCCATTGAAGCTGTCAGCCTCTGGCAAGGGGATGCCAGTCAATTGTTGGGGATATGGCCAGCCTGTGTCTCTGACATTTTGGCTGTGTGCAAGCCAAAGCTCATCTTGTTTTTGTGCATAAAGAAACAAGAGAGTCTCTCCCTTCATTGCAAAATCCCACTGAAAGAACCAGACACCCATTGGCCTCCTCTCTTCTACTTTCCCGTTTAATAAATGATTGAACAGGGGACTGTACTTAATCTTCCTAAACAATAAACTCCCAAACATTCAACACTGTCAGATGCTTTTCTGGCATTTGAAAATATGCCTGCCACAGAAGAGTCTATTGAATCTGGGCTGTGACTAAGACCCAGCAGACAAAGAACACTGCTAAGCAGCTCTCTCTCTCTCTCTCTCTCTCTCTCTCTCTCTCTCTCTCTCTCTCTCTCTCTCTCTCTCTCTCTCTTTCTCTCTCTCTCAGATCTTGTTCAGTGAAATCACTTGGTAGGTTGCATGAGGCCTTGTCAGTACTCACTCAGAGCAGCCAGCCTGTGTTTACCACAGAGGGGGTGGAACAGGAGGAAAGGAGGCACGTAGGCAGAGCAATGAGGCTTCTTCAAATGGGAAGACTAATCTGCCTAGAGTATACACAGGATGTAGTAGGGCAGGTTTTTCATCTGAGGTCCATATCTTCACAGAATAAATTAAATCAAGGAGGTATCAAATTTCACTGCTATATTCTTATATTCCAATCTTCTTGTCCCTCCTTAGCTCATGAGGGGAGGAGTCTCTGCCCCCAAATAACAGATCTTTCTACTTTTGTAAATGATAGGATAGATTTCTGGTAGAACCACCTTGTCATCTTTAAAAACCCACCTCAAATGCCATGTTCTATGTGAAGCTTTCCCTAATTCACTCCACCTCTTCCTTTTGTCCCATTAGTCTCCAATAGTGTGTGACCCTGGACAAATATCTTAACATTTTTCAACCTCAATTTCCTAATCTATAAAATGTGAATAATAATAGCACTTACCTCACAGTGTTGCTATGAAGTATGAAATGAAATAACATATATAAAACACTTTGTAAACCTTTAAGTCATATGTAAATGTTAATTATCATTTCTATTTTTTTACCTCAAATAGCATTTATTTTTCTTCATTTTATACTATTATGCTTTGTATTTATCTGTGTTTGATACTTATCTTCCTTCTATACCATGACTCCAGGAAAGTAGAGACTGACCATTTGTGAACTCTGTGTTTCCTCTTACACCTAGTTCCATACTCTGAACACAGGAGGAAATTAATAAATGATTGTTGAATTAAATCAACTTGAAAACATAGTTAAGGTTAACACTACTTTTTTCAGTTTGAAAGTGAGTCATATAGCACCCCAGATCTTTGAAGGAAGAGTGCCATAAACTCATCTAAATAATAGTAAATAAATTATTTGGGGTAATTTGCTTGAGAGGAGAATGATCCATAGTATGCTCCTAAGTGCCAGCCACAAAAGAATAATATTTGAAAATAGAAAAGGAAAGATATCAGGAGATGAAGGAAGGGTAAAGAATGAGGCAGAAGAGTTAACTGGGTAATGCAATTGGAGGACATGTAAAAATCTATTCTTGGTTACTTTATCTTTGTTAGTCCTGGAAGAATATACAACATACTGAGTGAGATAATCTTGGGCCCATATGACCCAATATTTTAGGAATTCGGCACCCTACTTTGTTTTCTGTCATGTCAGTTACTTAAAAAATAGCCAACACTCTATGCTTTTCTTATTCAATAACCCTCATGAATAAACTAACCAATTGCAATCTTTGGTAGTAATACAATTTTGTGAGACTATTCAAATGTACAAGCCATTCTCCAACTGATAAATGCTCAAAGAACAGGAAAAGATAATTTTCAGATGATGACATTAAAACCATTTCTAGTCATGTGAAAAGATGCTCTAAATCATTATTGATCAGAGAAATGAAAATTAAGGCAATCCTGAGATACCACTACACACCTTTCAGATTGGCTAAGATGAGAAGAAAAAATAATGATGAATGTTGGAGGGGATGTGGTAAAACTGGGACACTAATACATTGTTGGTGGAATTGTGAACAGAACCAGCCATTCTGGAAAGGAATTTGGAACTATGTGCAACAAATTATCAAACTATGTATACCCTTTGATCCAGCAGTGTTTCTACTGAGCATATATTCAAAGAGATCTTAAAAGAGGGAAAGGGACCCATATGTACAAAAATGTTTGTGGCACCCCTTTGTGTAGTGGCAAGAAACTGAAAAATGAGTGGATGCCAATCAGTTGGAGAATAGCTGAATAAGTTATAATATATGAATGTTATGGAATATTATTGTTCTATAAGAAACAATCAGTAGGATGATTTTAGAGAATCCTGGAGAGACTTACATGAACTGATGCTAAGTGAAATGAACAGAATCAGAAGATCATTGTACCTGGCAACAGCAATATTATACAATGATCAATTCTTATGGACATGACTCTTTCCAACAAAGAGATGATTGAGTTCCAATGATTTTGTGATGAAGAGAGCCATCTACACTTAGAGAGAGGACTGTAGGAACTGAGTATGGATCACAGTATTGCATTCTCACTCTTTTTGCTGTTGTTACTTGCATTTTGTTTTCTTACTCATTTTCTTTCCTTTTTGATCTGATTTTTCTTATGCAGCAAGATAATTGTATAAATATGCTTACATATATTGGATTTAACATATATTTTAACATGTATAGCACATATTTGATTGCTTGCCATCTAGAAGAAGGAATGGGGGAAAGGAGGAGAAAATTTGGGACACAAGGCTATGCAAGGGTCGATGTTAAAAAATTATCTGTCCATATGTTTTGAAAATAAAAAGCTTTAATAAAAATTAATAAATAAAGCTAATTACCAAAAAAATAACTACATGTAGCATCTGGTTTGCAGTTTCTCTGTCCACTGCTTTAAAGCTAGGTCAACAGAAGCCTGGGCAGGCCAAATAAGTTATCTTCCAGTATACAAAGAGCAAATTGATTTGCCTGCAGATCTCTTGATTCCCAGTCTCTGGGCCTTCCTGCCAAGATATGCTTAGGTAAGGTTGATAAGCTCAATGTATCATTATATGATCTTGTACATTTGAATAGTCTCGCAAAATTGTATTACTACAAAAAAAGGACTTGGATAATTGCAACTTTATTTGACTGATCTGAATATTAAGGCATAGAACGCTAGACAGTTTTTTTTTTTAATTTTTGGAAGAACAAAGAGATTTTCAATCATGTGATCAATAATTTACTAGCACTTCAATTTTGTAATGATGCCAGTAAGTCTAAAAAATGAATGTGTATATATAATATAATATTAGCCTTGAAGGAAAGAACAGTGGAAACACAACCTCTGGGTATAGGCAGGCATATTAGCAACAGTGGCTTGGATGGGGAATATGTCATAAAAGAATCATCTACGATATGTATGACTGAGAAAGGAAGTGAGCTAGTCAAGCAATGTAGACAACTTGAGTGTTGCACTGATATCCACAATTTTTAAACAATCAGGACAAAAGGTAGGTTGGCTATGAAGCTCACAAAAATGTTAAAAGAGTCCAAGGAAGTCATCCAGGATATTGGGCAAGTCATCTGTATAGAATTCAAGGAAAGACATGGGCAAAAATTGCACAGAACAGTTTTGCTGGATTGCATCATGTACAAACTCCAGTTAGGGCACTCAGAAAGATAAGCCTTAGTAAGGAAACAGATCATATTTTTATCCGAGCATGGAATAAAAAAAGAAAATTATGAGAAATGATGTCAAGGGTCTGTGAGATGAAGGGAAGAAAAAAAAGAAGGAATTTATAAGGTATGGCCTTAATTTTCTTGGCAAACTCAGAATGGAAATATTTTCTGAAATGGGAAAAAGGGGGGACAAGTTGTTTTGAGAAAGTCAAACAGAGAAAAGAAACTGGTGTGTGTGGGGGGGCAGATATCAATAAAATGATCATGTTACTTCAGTGAGGGCCCAGCTAAGATTAGATAACATAATTTTGTAGTGGAACTCATGAGCATGGTTAGGTGACTTCCTTTAGTTATATTCAGTAGTATATGAGTAGGAGCAGAGTAACAGATGGTAGGAATAATTTAGGATTGGAGTTTGGCAAGGCATGAGAGACAAAAGAATAGGGGAGCAAGGGATTCAAGTGTAGAGGATAGTGAAGTTGAATAGATTCACTGAAGTATCAAAGTAAGGAATATTAACCTATTTTTTCTGGATAATATTGAGATTAGCTAGGATTTGCCTTAGACTGTATTTATGTATGTGTATAAAGTTCCTATGGTGCATCAGTGACAAAGAAGATAAGAGTTTAGGTCCTCTAATATCTAGTTGAGAGTTTTTTTCAAAAATGCTATATTGCCTATTTCTTTTGTCAAAGAAATTGATTACCAAAATGTAGTTTCAGCAATGAAAAATCCCAGAATTTTGGAAAATTGGACATGAGAATTTTGTATTATAATATGTCGCTCTAGATTGCCCTGAATCTTATTCTAAAACAATCTGACAAAATGTAGCTCTAGACAGTACAAGGTAATTTGATGTAGAGTGACATTACATGATATAACATGTCAAACCTTTCTTCCTATCCACACCCTCAGATTCCTTTTGAATGTTGAATGCCCACTATCAATTCCAGCAGGGAGCATACAACCAGGATTTTTGGCAGGTAATTAATGGGCTGCATATCAGCAAGAGTGGGTCATTTTTATTAAGTGCTTTCACATCTCGTTAGCTGCTCTTCATCAAACCCCATCAGCATGCTAGCACGTTAAATTTTGTTAATTTCATATTGAAAGTCACTGGAATGATGGAAGAGACAAAGAAAAACACAATGGTGAAACCTTCCATGACCCCATTTCTATCTGCCTATTGGCATCTGGTGTCAGTTGAATTAGCTATTGGTAGAGAACAATGTTTTATTTCCTTTTCTCTTAGACATTTTATCTACCTTATATATTTATACACATGTGAATTTTGTATGTAAGAATGTTTTATATATTTACATTTATATATTATACATTATCATACGAAGGCAAATCTTGTCATATCAGGGTAGAAGTGTGCTCAAAGACTCTGCTATGATTCAAACCCATTCTCTTTAACAAAAATGTTTCTCATTTAGGAAAGTGTAAAGGTTAAGCTGAGCAAATTTCCCTTGCTTAACTTCAGAAACCAGTGGATTCTCTAGAAGTATTAATAGCAAGGGACTAGTAAATGTCCTTAAACACCCACTAATGCTCTTAATTCATTGAACTCATTGACAACTAGCAGAGCATTTTATGAACAAACTATAATCTTGAACTTTTGAGGATATATTTTGCATATTTTGGTGACCCCTTGCTTTGTTCATAGACTGAACTTCTTTCTTCTTTCATCCTTTTGTTGGAGGATCGTAGGATTTAGAAATGAAAAAGACCTCAGAAATCATCCAAATCATCTAAATTTTGTCATTTTTCAGATAAGGAAACAGACTCAGGTATCAATAAATGAAAAACGAATGACCAAAAATTATTTACTAAGTGGAAATTAGAAAACAATGAATAGAGTACTGGACTTGGAATAAAGAAAATTTGATTGAATCTTGCTTGAGACATTTAATAGTTGTTTTGCTCTAGAGAAATAATTTAGCCTCTCTAAGCCTTAGTTTCTTAATTTGTAAAATGTATCTAATAATAGATTATCTAGCCCACAGAACGTAAGCATAAAATGAGTTAACATGTAAAAATCTTTGAAGATCTTAAAGTGACACAAAAATATTAGCTGCTATTCAATCAACAAGAACTCACTATGTGCCAGGCATTTTGCTATTAAAATTGTTTAGTGTTTACTATTTTTC
Organism: Myrmecobius fasciatus; assembly: GCA_023553655.1. NCBI lineage: Eukaryota > Metazoa > Chordata > Mammalia > Dasyuromorphia > Myrmecobiidae > Myrmecobius > Myrmecobius fasciatus. Next base: position 115,811 of record JAJPUD010006819.1, read on the forward strand.
AATCACTAGAAACTAAGTAGTATATTCAAATATAAAATTGAGATAGTGATAGTTTCCTCCCTTAAATAGCTGACACTCAAATGGGGAAAATCATGTGTATAGGGAAGTGATAATAACTAGGAAGTTTTAGTAAATGGAGCCCTAAAGGAATTGATTGACTTGTTCTTTCCAATAGTAATTAGAAATTAGATATAGCATTTATATCTCACTCTGTGCCAAGCACTATGCTAAGCTTTGTAAATACAAATATAAGCAAAAAACAAAGCAAAACAAAACAAAAACAAACAAAACAAACAAAAAACAGTAGCAGAGCTATGATTCAATCATATAACTTCTGAATCCAAGATCAATGTTATTCCCTTTATTACCACTGCTTTTCCTTTTCCAGTTGCCTGCTCTTTTGCTTTTAACCCTTCTCATACTCTTAAAAATCTGGCCTCAGTATCATTTATATGAATCTACTGTTTGTCCCTCTCTTCTTAGGGGCTTCTGTTTTATTATACATCTGGTCCTGGTCCTGGACCCAGAGTAGTATAACTTGTGAACTCCAGCCAGTGCCATGGAAAACACTGAGCTTTCCTTCATCTGAATGGGATTAAATTGAGTAGGCTCAGGGAGATCTTTTCATCTTTAATATTCCACATGTGGATTTTGTATTGATCACCATAAGCATTATTGGAGAATGAGGATAATTTTCCTGCAAAACAAAGTATTTTTGAGTGATGCTTTTTTTTTCTTCAGTGAAAAAGAATTAAATTGATCTAACTGATCTCATAATTATAAACATCTTCAAATCTTTTGTCTTAGCTGTGCTCTCTCTGTGATGAAACTCACCCCCTTCCTCATCCTGGGAAATAAGTTTAATGTCTTTAGAAGCTCCCTAACTATTTTCTGGGATACAAGGATATTATTTTAAAAAGTTAGAATAATAATCATATGCTGCCCCTCATACCTGAAGTTTTTATCATTTATTAGTTAAAACTTTTTATGGTATTTAGATTATCAGATGAAATATTTATAGAAGTGTTTAGCATAGTGCTTGACATATATATCATCTACTGGTGCTATTTAAGTGCTTATTCTTTCCCTTCTCCATCAGAGGAATATAGACTTTGGAGTTAGAAGGAGAATTAGAGTTCATCTATTCCTTCAATCCTGCAAAAGGAAAAAAAAACAAATTATAGTTCAAGTGCAAAAGTAACTTGTCCAAGCTAGTTAATACATGATAGAACTGCCATCAATGATTAGACATTCTGAAACTCTTGGTCTCTCATCATCAGGATGTATGGCATTTTTTATTAGTAATCTGGAATGATTTGTAGAGGTAGAATCTTAGTGTTCATAGGAAGGGCTGGCTTTGGAGTGAAGACCTGGGTTCAAAGCCTATCTTTGGAAAATCCCAGCTGTGTGACTTTTGGTAAGTCATTTAATTTCTTTGTATAACAGTCAACTCATTAACATTTAACAGCTGAGTCCTGGATAGGGTACACTTCACATTGGTTGAAGGATTTCTTCCACCAGATATTTCCTATATTGATGAAATCTCAGATTCTTTGTATTCCTGAAGGGAGATTTATTTTGATTTCTGCATACTCTCCAATTTGGATCTAGATATATGAATGTCATGTATTATATTGGCTAGGGTTATGACAATAATGATGGTAATTAACGGCCTATGGAACACACTGAAGCTGACCAGCTTAGGGAACTGAACCTGTGACTTCCGTCTTGTGAATTGTACCTGGCTGAGCCAAATGGTCCTATGGACAATGTCAGACAAGGTAAATGATGGATACAGCCTCAGGCTCTGCCTTCTGAGAGAACATGCCAAAAGAAAACCTGCTGAATGTAGCCTTTTGTTTTCATCCTACTGTGGATCATACAGTATCCTATCATTTCCCTTTCTACACTTCTGTCTCCTGGCTGTAGGATGATATGGCTTGGGTTTGTGACAGCAAGGGGTGGGGGATGGGGGAAGAAGCATCTGCTTAGGGAAGCATTTTAAGGAGAGATAATACTTGCCCTCAGCACAGCCAAGAAAAGATATAGAATGCTTTGTCTTGACATTGATAGGACTCTGAGTGCATAAACTTTTACTTGGAAACAACCTTCTACATAGATGGGAATAGAAATAGAGGAGGATGTACATATATGTGCATTTGTTATATGTGTTTATTATATGCATATATGTATACTATATATGTATATGTAATGGTTTCTATTTATGTCATCAGAAGGTAGTTATGTATGTGTATAGCAATATATGTAGAAATATACATATATACACATATATAAAGCATATGTATTCAACTGTAGATCAATATTCTTAAATTCTCTATCTGCATTTGATCTAGACTTTACAGGGAGAAGAAGAGCCAATTTCCTGAACCTCAAGCACTCTAGCTGGGGGAAGAGCAGGCAAGGTCTGGGATCATTAGAATCTGGGAACTCTTTTTAGTCACCTTTAGTTGTTAAATGACTAGTTTTTATTGACTCTCTAGTGTTCTCATAAGCAAATAGGTTGCATAATGGATAGAAAGCTGAATCTGGAATCAGGAAGACCTTGGTCCAAATCTAGCTAGTGTGATCCTAGGCAAGTCACTTAACTTCTTTTTGACATAATCCATTACAGAAGGAAATGGCAAATCACTCCAGTACTTTTGCTTTATTTTTTTTTTTATCCTTATAGTCAAAATTATTGTTTTCCCAATAGAAATCTATGGTTATGAGAGTTGTACTATAAGGAAGTCTGAATTCTGCAAAATTGATGCTTTTGAATCATGGCTTTGTAGAAATTTTTTAGTTTTTATTATTCCTTAAATAATATTATAATAAATAATAATGATAAATTCCTCAAAATTTGCTACTAAATTCATCTGGTTCTGTTCCCCTGATTCTCCCCCCCCAAAAAAAATGCAATTTATGGATTGTTCAGTTTCTTTTTTATGTTATTATTCTATTTCCTATTGTGTTAATCTGGACAATTCATATTTTTGTAAATATTCATACATTCCATTCATATTGTCTGTCTTATTGCATATAATTGGGCAAAATAGTTACTAATAATTGCTTTTATTTCATCTTCATTGGTTGCTAATTCACTTTAAAAATTTTTGATACTTGGAGGCAGAGCCAAGATGGCGAACTGCAGACAGCATTCTCTGTGAACTCCTGGGACTTTCCCTCAGACCCAGACAAAGTGAGCTTTCGAACTGGTTTTGGAGTGAGGGCTCCGCCAAACATTTGGACTACAATGCACTTCTATCAAAAATCTACTTTGAAAGAACTCCGGAGAAGGTTAGCCTCGGGGGAAATCGGCCGCTGGTCAGAATCAGACTCCAGCCGGGGCGGAAGTCAGGGCTGCGATAGAAGGGCAGATTTTAGGCACCCAGGAAGCCCCTGGGAGACGCCTGGGCCACTTTGCTCTGCTTTTGGGCAGGTGCTTTGGCAGATCTGCCTTTCGTAAAGGGTGGATCGAGAGCAGCTGAAAATGTGGTCCTAGTGCAAATCTAGCCCGACCAGCCTCAGACCAGAAGTCAACTCGGCAAACAGCCCCAGGGCAAATACAAATTGTTGCAGTATTCTCTGCTTTTGACCAATATCCCAACTTTAAATCATGAGCAAGAAGCAGAAGAGAGCTCTCACCATAGAAAGCTTTTACGGAGAAAAAATAGAACAGTCCCCAAATCCTGACATTATGAAAACAATCCCAGATGAAGCCACAAAGGCACACTTAAGTTGGTCTCCCTTTCAGAAGGCTTACCTGGAAGATTGCATTAAGAAACTCAAAAGAGAGCTAGAAGAAGAATGGGGAAATAAATTGAGATCAGGGCAACAGAAATATCAAAAACTGGAAAATAAGACTGGTGAATTGGAAAAAGAAAACAGTTCACTGAAAAACAAAATTGGTGAATTGGAAAAAATCACCAATTCACTGGAAAATAAAAATGGTGAACTGAAAAACAAAATTGGTGAATTGGAAAAAGACAACAATTCACTGAAAAATAAAACTGGCAAAATGGAAAAAGAATGCATTGAATCAAGAAATTCAATTGGCCATCTACAAAAGGAGCTAAAAAAGATAACTGAAGGAAATAATACTTTAAAAATTAAAATTGAACAAATAGAAGTAAATGACTCAAGAAGACTTCAAGAATCAGTCAAACAAAAACAAAAAAATGAAAAAATAGAAGAAAATATGAAATATCTCCTAGGAAAAACAACTGACTTGGAAAACAGATCCAGGAGAGACAATTTAAGGATTATCGGACTCCCTGAAAGCCACGATGAAGAAAAGAACCTGGATGCTATCTTCCAGGAAATCATGAAAGAGAATTGCCCTGATGTTTTAGAATCAGAAGGCAAAATTGGCATTGAAAGAATTCACCGATCACCTCCAGAAAGAGACCCCAAAATTAAAACCCCAAGGAATATCGTGGCCAAATTTCAGGACTATCGCACCAAGGAAAAGATATTGCAAGCAGCTAGAAAGAAACAGTTCAAATACTGAGAAACTGTAATTAGAATTACACAGGATCTGTCAGCTTCCACTTTAAAGGATCGAAGGGCCTGGAATCAGATATTCCGAAAGGCAAAAGAACTTGGATTACAGCCAAGAATAAGTTATCCAGCTAGAATGAGCATCATCTTCCAGGGAAGAAGATGGTCATTCAATGATACAGGAGAATTTCACCTATTTCTAATGAAAAGACCAGATCTGAACAAAAAATTTGACCTCCAAATAGAGAACTCAAGAGAAGCATAAAAAAGGTAAAAAGGAAAACTCTTGAGAACTATATTTCTACTATAGGTATCCTTAAA